>JAALXI010000440.1:0-46297 GCA_012977755.1 Fusarium nurragi | reverse complement strand
CTCCCCAACCTGTCTCGGCTGGTTACTTCATCCTTGTCCTCCATCAATTCCTTCCCACCACGTTTTTTTGTTTTGTTTCTTTTGGTCCGCCGCTATCCTCGAAGAAGCCATCCCCTGCTTCTTCCCTTTACTTATCTCGTGGTCCCGAGATATAAGCCCCTTGTCTGGCAATATCTCCAGTTTGATACCACAATGAGCGACTACGATCGAAAGGAACCCTTCGACGAGAAGGTGTCGGCTTCTGAGATTGATCTCGCCGTCGACCCTGATGCTGGGTTGAGTGAGGTTGAGAAGGAGGAAGCTGTGAGTTGTTGCATATGTTATATCACACACTGAAGACGATGCACTAACAAGGTTTCAGGAGAAGAAGCTACTTCGAAAGATTGACATGAAGCTCGTTCCTTGGGTATGACAGCTCTGTGCTATATAAGAGGGTTAGACACTAACCGCATCCTAGCTCTGTCTACTCTACCTCGTCTGCTTCCTCGACCGAACCAATATCGGCAATGCCAAAATCGCGGGCCTACTGGATGACGTGCATATGAGCAATTCGCAGTTCAATGCTACCCTGACCATCTTCTACATCTCGTATGCCATGTTTGAGCCTCTCGCCAATGTTCTCCTGAAGTGGTCTAAGCCGTCCATCTTCATCCCTGCCATTATGTAAGTCTCTGGAAGAGCGGTGCTCCATAAGTACGACCAACTAACCTCCAATTCCAGGGTCCTGTGGGGCGCATCGATGCTGGGGATGGGCTTCGTCAAGAACTGGGAAGGCCTCATGGCTGCCCGGTGGTTCCTTGGTGTCACAGAGGCCGGACTCTTCCCCGGAATCAACTACTACCTGTCCTGCTGGTATAAGCGATCCGAGTTCGGTGCTCGTGCCGCCTGGTTTTTCTCGGCTGCTGCACTTGCTGGCTCTTTTGGCGGTCTCCTGGCTGCTGCTATCCAGAAGATGGATGGCGTCTCCGGAATTCCTGGCTGGGCCTGGATCTTCATCGTCGAAGGTCTTCTCACCATCATCATTGGCATCGTCTCGTTCTGGACGGTCCACGACTTCCCTACCGAGGCCAAGTTTCTCGATGAAAAGGAACGAGCCCGCGTCATCAACCGACTCGCCGCCGACAAGCAGTCTTCTGCAAAGGACGAGAGGTTCAAGATGAAGTACCTTTGGCAGTCCCTGACCGACTGGAAGACGTACTGCGGGATGCTCATCTACATGGGTCCTCTGATGCCTCTGTACTCTTTCAGTGTCTTCTTGCCCACCATCATCCAGAACATGGCCTTCACCGACAAGGAGGCGGTTGTCAAGAACCAGCTTCTCAGTGTGCCACCCTACGCTTTGGCTGCTGTGGCCACTATCCTTGTTGGCATATACTCGGACAGGATCAACAAGCGAGGCATCTTCAACCTGTGCGCTGCCCCCGTCGGAATGGCAGGCTTCGTCATGCTTGTCGCCTCGACCAACCCTGCCGTCCAGTACACCGGTTGCTTTCTGGGTGCGCTGGGCATCTACCCTGTCATTCCCATCACCATAAGTTGGGTCGCCAACAACGTCGAGGGCGTGTACAAGCGAGGTATCACCCTTGGCTTTGTGATTGGCTGGGGCAATCTCAACGGCGTGGTGAGCAGCAACGTCTTCTTCAACGGCCCTCGGTTCTACGAAGGGCACGGCACGATCCTTGCATACATGTTTGGGGGCGTTTTCTGTGGCAGTCTCCTCATGTATATTATGCTAGCGCGGGAGAACAAGAGGCGGTTGGCTGGCGAGCAGGACGACCTGGTGGAGGGCAAGTCTGCCGAGGAGATTCACGAGATGGGCGATAAGCGACCCGATTTCCTTTACATACTGTAAGATTGTTTGCGACGTATCATATCAGCAAGAGATGGAAATCGGAGTTCTTTTACGCAACTACCGTACTCCGTAGACTTGTAGTAAAGTGACGATAGCTTAATTAACAAGGACTTGAATCAGGTTTCCTGCTTTTTGTTAGCCTACGTACTTAAACTTGACGTGACGGAAGTTTATTCATCAATTATCTAATGCGAAAGCTACAATTGCATGTTTCCCGATGTTCTACGGGATAACCAGAGCATCTCTCCCCAGCCGTAAAAAGCAAGCGGGACAAACAAGCTCAGGTGTGCTGACAAACGTCTATTTTGATGCGTTACAGTTGGACCGAAGCCACCGTTTGTCGCGGCGGCCACCCGCCACGTCGCATAACACATGCAGTAATACTCATAGAAACTTGCTCAGGGCAATCCAGCTCGAGCCTGCGCCGAGAGGTGTTGGCTGGTGGTGGGTGATGTCACACTCTGGCTCAGCCCGCGAGGGGCGCACAGCTTTAATTAGTTAAACCTTGTTCTCCTGTGCCTTTTTCTCCGCCGCGATTGGGCTCGAGGGGAAACGATTTAGTGTTTCGGCACGGGCTGAGGTTTTGGGCGCGCTCAGACGGTGGCGTCGCGATGTCTTCGATAGTATCGAGATAGCGTGCGGTTGCAGTTCATGCGTCCCCACGAGGTTCGATGCCCGACCGATTGGGAGATTGTCGGGCTGGGCGACGCAGCTTCGATCGAGACTTGTCCAGATTTGTTTGCTTGCGCTTGAATCAGAGATACTGTGCACTTGGTGCATCCACGTGCCCGCGGGCTTGTAACCAACCGGGATCACCCTGCCACGGCCGTTAGCATCAGCCCATCCACGCACCGTTTGTGGAATAGCCTGATCTTCTTGGCTCCCGTGTTAGTCCAACGGGAGATGAACAGATTCTGGTAGATCGAGAGAATGGGGAAATGTTGGAATCTAGCATTTGGCCTGTGTCCAGAGAAGTGCAACATCTGGGTCTCCCCGGCCGTGATGGAAACATGGAATGTTCTTAGGATATATGAGTGCTGATGACATTGGCACTGACACTGAAACAGACATTAAAACTGACACTGACACTGAAATTGACATTGACACTGACATTGCAACTGCAACTGCAACTGCAACTGCACAGCCAGGACGGTATAAATCGTTGGTGGAAGTTCAAAAGACGACAAGATTGGCTTGCATTGGCCAAAGCGTTTGTTACTTGAACTGACCTGCGTTGAAGACACCAAACGTTTGATATTTCCATCTCCTGCATCCTCACGGAGGATAAGCCTGCCTGCCTGCCTGCCTGCCATAAAGACGCCCTTCTCTCTGCCTCGGAAAAACACAACCACACGCAAGCAAAAGCAATAGCAAAAGATCCCTCGTCTAGCGGGTGCTTGCATCGGTTCGAGGTGACACGACGCTTCGACCTTGACCTCTTCGGACGACTCTTCCCTCCTTTCTTCCTCTTCAGAGACCGAGACTTGATCTTTGTGTTCGCCCGTCCTTTCTCTCGCTCGCTAATACTCTCCCGTCCTTCGCCACGAGTTGCTCGCTTCCCGTCTCTCTCCTCCATTACCTATTTCTCCTCCGCCCTCCCTCCGTCCTTTGTTTGGTTCCGTGACCATCACGGAAACACTTCATCCTTTGCTACCCACGCCCGCTCCCCCTCCCCCGGCCTGGGACTCGGGCATCGAGAAACAAAGCAGCAAGAAGCAAAGTTGGACACGATGACGCACGAGCTCATCGCGGAGAGAGGCGTCGATCCGCTGACCGAGGGTCAGAGGCACACGCTGGTGCTGTTTGAGCGCATAGGAGGCTCTGTCAGCTTGGTCGCCGTTCTCTTGATCTTCGTCGCCTATGCGCTTGTTCCGAGGGTGCGCAACGTCCAGAACACCTTCATTGTGTTCGCCAGCGTTTCCAACATCGGCGCGAGCTGTGCGTGTATCATCGCCATGGATGGTTTGGAGCTGGGTGACACTTCGGCTCTGTGCCAGGCGCAGAGCTTCATGTTTCATATGTGAGTTGCCATCTCACCTCTTCGTCCTTTGACACTCACCAACATGTCTAGGTTCATGCAGTCTGACCCCTGGTGGTCGCTAGCCATGGCCATCAACGTCTTCCTCGTCTTCTTCTTCCGCGCCAAGCCCGAGTCGTTCCGCAGATGGTGGTGGCTGTACTGCCTCATCTGCTACGGTGGCCCTTTTACTATTGCCATTGCGTTGCTTCTGGTTAGAAACCCGAACCGCGGGCTTGTTTTTGGCCAAGCCACTGTAAGTGTTTCCTTGGAACAATAGGGGCGGCATTGTTATCTGACTCGACAACAATAGATCTGGTGCTGGGTCAACCGGGACTGGGAAAACATTCGCATCTACACTTACTATATGCTCATCTGGATATGCATTATTGGATCTATTCTCTCCTACTTCATGGTTGGCTGGCACGTTTTCCGTAGTCGGAATCGGCTCCTGAGTCTCACCGCATCCAAGAACAGGGAGCCAGCTACTTCCGAGCGAACCCCATCTCAGGCTGTAAGTGCAGAGACAATGTACACGAGATCTTTCAAACTAACTTGCCAGTCAAAACAGCGACAAGTCGACATCTTGTCAGTCCCCCAGGACTGCGTCTACGGAACCATTGTCACCGAAGTCCACGTCGTTCACTCAACAGCTTCATCGAACCATCTCCCCAACGAACCAAGGCCTGTTTACACACCCAGCTCATCATCACCTCGGATGTCCTTCGATGAAGCGCCTCCGGCAATGCCGGGATCCAGCAGCCATTATTTCTCGACCTCTATATCGCCTGGTGTAACCCGCGAAGACCGAAGCAGCGGCTCTCCTCTCCGCCGCATAATATCAGCAACCAACCAAACCGTCAACAAATTCGTCGTTGAAGATCCTATCAAGCGGGCGTACTTACGCACGAGTTTCCTTTTCGCCCTTAGTGTGTTGGTGACTTGGATTCCGAGCAGTCTGAACCGCATCCACAGCTGGGTCATGGGCACGTCCCCATTCCAGTACCAAGTCGCCACCGCCGCTGTCCTTCCCCTCCAGGGACTCTGGAACGCGGTGATTTTCTTCGTGACGAGTGCAAGACCACTTAGAAAGTGGTTCAGGAACATCGGAGGGCAGCCCACGCTGCAGGAGAGTGAGATGGTAGAGATGAGGGGAGACCAGGATGAGGAGCAGGTTCGCGTGAGTGGCGAGACCTTCCTGGATGACACAGACTCTGGTAGTGACGTTGAGCTGCGAAGAATGGAAGATGCGCCGGGCAAGAGATCATCGAGTCTGAGAAGTGGAGGATGAAAGGGAGATTTGCTACGTATGCTAAAAGGATTTATGGCTTGAGACGAGTGCCGGCATTGAACGCAATCTAGATTAGAGTCCTAGACTTGACGATACCTCCTCTGGGATCTGAGATACAAATGACTTGTTAATACGTATTTTTCTTTTGCTGTTCAGTATATGGTTTATGACAGCTACATGGCACCGAATTTCAACGGAGATACAAGAACACTTAACAAGGTCGTCCTGATTCTGCTACAAAGCAGCTCCGTGAATCACAAGGGTCTTGCCCGAGCCTCCAATTTCCTGCACCTCAGATTGCTCCACAGCGTGGAGAAGACTACTCGCTCTAACAAGCAATTCTGCAGCTCATTAGCACGGACACAATCATCATGGCTGTGTAAGTTGACAAACATACCCTGATACACCAGCTTGTAGTGCACTGGCGGGTCGTCGGCTGGGCCTGAAATAAGAGGCATCGTCTCCGATGGTGCAGGGGCAACGCTGAACCGCATTCCGACATTGTTATGTTTGCCAACCCAGATGATGTTTTCTGAATTGGATTGAGATGAGTCTTGTTTGCTGGCCATCTCGGCAAGCCACTTTCTGAAAACGCGCACAACCCCATCAACGATGTTGACATGGCTTATGAATAATCCGCTTCTCGGGCCCTCCTTGACGAGGTTGGTCACAGCACACAGCTGGGAAAACAGCTCTCCATCATCAAGATTTATGTCTTGTGTAGCAGTGTCATCTTCCACGTCGTCAGAGGGCCGCGCCTCTGTAGGACGTCTCCGACCCTTTTTAACAGTTCGATTCTCTGGTGCAAAGACTGGTTTGAAAGAAACATATAGACGCCGCAGATCGGCCAGCTCAGGAGCGTCTTCGTGAACGGGAGGGCCGTCTCGCGCCAGAACATGCTGGTAGCGACATGCTAAGTAAGGAGTGTATAGCTGGTCACTGGGATGATAACACTCTAATATGAGTTTGTTATCAGGAAGGGGAGCAGCTTGTAGGAGGCGTTGATGAAGGAGATGTGTGGCTAGGTAGCAGATGCGGCGATTGATAGGGGCAATGGAGAGCAATTCCTGGGTCGAGAATAGAGATAAGACCGAGGTGAGAACCTACAGGAAAGTCAATTCCAGAGCCTTAAGGTTGTATCCAAAAACTCACTTCATTCGGTAAACTCTCAATGGAATTATCGTGAGACGTCATTATCGTTATCGATGATACCTCTTAGCTTAAGTTTGCGATAAGACCAGAGTGGCGAAAGGAAGTAGAAAGGACAAGGATTGCACACGTGATATTAAATTTGAGAATTGGAAGCGTAGTTGAAAGATCAAAAGAGATAGAATTTGATATAGGATGAGATGGCTTTTACTCTTTGGCTGGACTATGTTGGAGATGACTTTGAAGCTTCAAGTGGACAGCTTCAGAGTAACGATCAAACTAAAACGTGGGGGAGGGGCAGGCGATTTAGTCAGCATCCGCGGGGCCGAATGACGAAATTGCCATGATAAGTTGACAACACTACAATCCTCTCCAGCCTCTAGACTATAGTTAATCTGCTACTCTTCAATACTGTCTAGGACTTCCATAGATCATAGTAACATGGCATTTGAGACTATAAAACATGTGCTTCTGAGGCTCAAGCTATAGCAACAGTTCCCATATCAACCAAGCCCACGTCAGGAGATTTCGGTCTGATAGAAAAGAGGCTTTGGCTTACTTACTCGAATTGCTTTTGTTGGGAAACTCTCCGCTCTTGTACTCCTGCGAGAGAGAGAGAGAGAGAAAAGCTGATGGGCGAAGTTGTCTTTACCGCGCTTGTTAAGGTTTTGAGGCAGGAAATAATGCTACCTGTTGCCATAGATATCGAATGCTATTTGCCGTATAGACAACGGTGTTGTGACAAGAAGGACAAATTTTAGTCGAAGGATTTGTTCTTCATCAACTTGCAACAGAAAACCAAAACATAGGCAGTAAAGATATATATCATTAATGAAGCCCAGGAGAACTCGGTCGGGGAAACGGGAAGCCGGGGCCGGCCAAGGCACCCGAGCCCCGCTCCGGAACAGACATACCGCCGGGCTCAACCCTCCTTTCGAGCAACATTTGGGCTGACGGCGCATCCGAAGTGTACGAAAACCACAATCCAAATGCTCCAATGATACGGCGCTGGTGTCTCTCGATATACCCTAGCTATCTTCTCCTCTCTCTCATCGCTACCTCTTGGAAAGTCATGATGTAAGGATTGTAAGTATGGCTTTAGATTCGATGATTAGTTCTGGTAGGAAATTGGCTAGACAAGAAATGAGGCTGCAAGTGAGGGAGCAACCTCGTCTAAAAACAGCCCATTATTGAGGGAATATAGGCATCATTACAGCTACATACTTGCCGGAAGAGAGATCGGACCGTATACAGGGAAATACGATTTGATCTTGTGATCTTTCTATAAAAGTGTTGATATCTTCCAACGATACTTGGCCTTGACCACACTCCCTAGCATCTTCTTGCCCAGCACCGTCCTACCTAAGCAATGAGATTCAATATTCTGCTGGGCCTCGGCCTCCTTACAGCCGAGTCTGCTGTTGCAAGTCCCTTCTATAGAGGCCAAGGTAAGTTGCATTGAGGTGAAGAGCAAGCTGGAGACTCACTAATTGAAACTCTAGCAGGTGGAACTCATGTAGTTACTGAGGTTGTCACCGCGTCGTCGGAGCCTCGAGAGAATTTTAGAGAGCCTCCGACTTCTGACCCGGAGGGTACAACTACCGTGGTCATAACCGACACACAGACCATCTTTGTCACTTCCACTTCGACAGCGTCTGTAAACTCGACAGTCCTTGTTACAGAGGCGGTCTTTGCTACTGAGACGGATACGGCGTCTGTAACGAAGACCTCATCTGTCAGCTCAACAGTCGTTATCGAAAAGGAAGCATTTGCTACCGAGACCGACACAGTCTCTTCTACTGAGACTGCTACTGAAACTGCGACCGAGACCGAAACCGAGACTGCAAGTGTCACTCGGGTTTCTACCGTCCATTCTACCTCGACGATCATGGTTACAAGCCCAGTCTCTACCACTGAGACTGCGACCTTCAATACTACGGCCACTTTCAACACGACTTCGACTTCGATGACGACTGATCTTGCGTTCCACATCACCACGGTCACTACCACCGATGTAGAGTCTTCGACCACTACTGGCACTATTTTGATGGTTGAGGAAACGCAGTCCACCAGCACTACTTTCGTCACCATGACCACCACGGACACTGCCACTGATACCGCTACGGAGAGTGTAGTCATCGTCGATTCTACCACTGTCACTGTATCTACCACGGAAACAGTAGATGCCACCGCCGATGCGTCTTCCGCAACGCCGGCCTCTAGCACGGAGACTGACGTGGAAAACACCGCTGATGACGAGGGAGATGGAGCCCTCGAGGAGGATGACACGACAACCGGCGCTGAACCATCGTCTACCGCGGACGCTGGCGAGGATGATGCCCCTGCCGATGACGATGCAACAACTACTACTACTGATGATGCAAAGCCCACTGAGACTTAAGCTTTAGGCCACTCCGAGTTCTGTGGGCGATGACACGGTATGTGAACTTGGTATGTTTCTCTTGAGATGCTCTCTTGAACTTGGGGGAGTTTTGGGGGGCTTGGATAGTTAGAGTTGGTAATACTAGAGTATCGTCTCGAAAGTTTGAAATCAATTGACCAAGTACTCAACTTTTGGACATCGAGTTGACTCTTTACACCCGATGATCTGCCCTCTCCTCCTAGATTCAAGGCTTAGAATGTACTCCGTTTTCGAAATTGCCGCATTGTGGAATATGATCTGTCTAACCACGGAACACAAACAATAGCCACGAATCGAAATGGATTCCCCGAGCATCCATCGTAGGGGTCTCCTGGAGGTTTTCGGACGTGACGCATACCTCCCGCTTGCTGTGCTTGCATCAACCTTCCCTCATAATCTTCCGATGTCTTTGCGCCCTGATTAGCGACATATACATGCACCGCATCTAATGACGCATGAAACAGACCGTCCCTCAACACCATCGAACCCTCCGCCAATTCATGGGCATCCAGCACCCGTATTCACGGATCAAGCTCAAGATCGACCATCTGACATATGAGACATCTGCAGTGATAAGAGCACACATTGAACCCAAGTCAAGTGTGCCGCGCAGCATTACAATCCTCCTCTCGCGATGCAGATCGTGTACCTCGTCTACAAGACATCCTCGATGAGACAAAACACAAGTTTCGCGGACCACATTCGATGAAGGGAAACAATCGACTCCGTAGAGATCGTCACATGGATCGTGAGACGCATGCGAAGGAAGGCGATGGCGAGATTAGAGACAATGTGGTTATACGACTCTATGCCAGGCGGACCCTGAAAGGCAGGAGGGAAACCAGCGAAGTGCAGTGTGTCATATAATCTCCGTTGAAGAATCTGCAGAGGTGAAACTGTTACCCAACTCCAAAGTTACAATGGTTTGGCTTGATCGTTATCATCATTCCCGCCAGTGATATACGGTAGAAGACTCACCTCCAACATGATGTGTCGTCAAAGAAACAACAAAGAGAATAGATAGAACTGATCATGCTAATGCAACATATTACGACAATAACACAAATTGTATATCGGAGATTGACTTTATACCGACCCAACGCCGTATGCATGTCTCGTGGTAAGTTACAGCAACGCCTCATTGTTACCACTCCGCCGGGGCTTTGGCAGCTTTGGGACGGCGAGAGCAAACGCCAGAACGATTTCCAAGATTCATCCTCGAATATTCAGGGAAATTTAAACTTTAAACGGAGATCACCGCGTCACAGTTCATCTGCTCTACATCTGAGCTGTCACGGCTGCGGAGTCGATTCCGCATTGGCATCATAGACATCGTTTCGTTCAGCGGTCTATTAAGTTAACATATTCTTGACCTTCTCCCTACATCCGACTGCTATCAAATACTGCTTTCCTCTATAATCAGGTGTTGCCCCTCATGAATTAACCTAGACACTCTCCTGGCGAGGAATCAGTATCTGGAAAACCAGTAGACTCAGTACGGTCTATGTTATCTATGACAGGTCAACAACAGAGCTGGTGATACTACATAGGATGGCTTCAAGACATACATACTACCTAGAGAACTCTGCATCAGTCTGGCATCCCTCCCGTCGGGTCTTTCTGCCGTGACATCACAATGTAGCGTCCCGTCGATGACATGCACGTCAGTCCATGCAACGCAGCATGTGCAAGATATTTCGTGGGGGCAGGCCGTCAGCGCGAAATGAGTCTCTCTTGGTTACCACTTGATATCAGTGATATGATTTCCAATGCACTCAAGACGACTGTATATTTCTGTTCGAGTTGTACAGACATTTCGGGATCAGCGAGAATAACTATCCCGCCTCGCGCGCAATCTCGTGCGACACTCTTCGGCATAGAGACAGGGGTACACTGCGTAAGATGGAGTAAGAAGGGAATTTCTCATATTGTCTGTGTGAAGTCTCGAGTTACAGACTTGAAGTGACAGTTATGAGCTGTTGATTGATACGTGGATGAACGTAGGGGTGCATAGTTTGGGTAGTGTCAGCTACACCGGGCTACTTCTGTCATGAAGTTGCATATCCAGCCTGCAAGCTCACCAATCTCAAGCATGTACATTAAGTATGGTATGTTAATAATGTCTAGAGATGAACGCTTTGGAGCGGTCACCATGGCATTTCCGTAACAGTATCTCCGAAGCCTCATGAGAGCCCATGACATAAAACCCAAAGCACTCACCAAGAAGTCTCCTTCACGTTCATGTTGAGCACTTTGATCAAATCTATCAGAATATCACAAGATAACAAAGGTGTTAGTCTGGGGCCACTTAGGATCAGCGGTCGCTAGCTAAAGTTGTAGCTATGTTTCTTAGGGATCGTAATACGCAAAATAAAAGCAAAGAGTATACGCACCTTGACACCAATCACCCATATCATAATTCGGGGAAACAGAAGAACCGATGGCACTCAGTGACACTCAGTGCGGTTCAACGGCCCGATCACGTACGGAATTCCTATGATGACACCAATTACTCTGAGGTAATTCACAAGAAGCTCATCACCGTTGAGATGTTGTTTAGCAATAAGATTCCTCATAGCCGGCCTCACGCCACGTCAGCTGATACACGACGAGGCACTTTCGGGGATTAAACGAAGGCGCGAAAGCGCGACACCGAGAGTTGGGCTTCGGTAAGATATTCTATGGTATAAGCAACTCGAAGGAGGATGAAAATAGGAACGATTTGTTTGATGATCGACATGAGGAATGCCCTAGTGCAGTATTTGCAACGACTGGTCTTGTGGGAATAGTCATACCCAAAGACAATCCCAATCGGTTTGACCGGGACCTTCTTTTAGAAAGAGTTGTGCTGTGCATTACTACCAAGATCCGCAACCTGCCTGGCTGGGTAAAATATGAGAGAGCCAACGGCCTCCATCTCAGCAACACAGTGTTGGGGTATTTGCTCGTGATTGACTGAACCATAGGGCTGAGTAATAGAACAATGACCAATATTGGGGGCTAGGCACTGTTCCTGGCTTATCAAGTTTCATGTCTGCATCCATGTTTCCGACTCGCTCCTCGTTGAGGGCTGTGCATACTAGGTCTTATCCTCACCGTGCAGGAGCTCATACTAGTTGTCCATCGGAGGGTTCATACCACTCGGAAACTGTACCAAGAGCGGCCAGGAAAATCACAGGATGGTGTCAGACCGGGCCGCTTCCGTGTAAGCCTCATCCATGTGGTGCGGAGGGTTTTTCTCCATTGAACTGTGTGTAATGCCGGCGTACTTAACCCGTGTAAGACGGTATTTCGCCAGGGCTCGATCCTGCTGATTGATGGAAAGGGTGGCTACTCTTTAGAAACAAGATCGAGACAGGGTTTGGATGTGCCCTTTTCGTAAGTTCTGTACTCATCGAATCGTTGTTACTGTGTCGTATATTGTCAGCCCTCATCCATCTGATCATGCCAGCCTAACAAAGGGTCATTCCTTGAGATTCCAGAGGTAGTGGCTCTCAGTACCTGGCTTATATCGAGCCGGCTAGCCCGATAGAATTCGGCATTATTTGCGTAGTATGGCTCATATTAGTGGGAGTTTTGACGATCTTGGTGTTTGGAGTTGCAGGTTCCCTATCTTGAGCCATATCTCGTACACTTAAAAAGGAGGGTCTATTACCGTTTCAATTTTAGCCATCCAGATCTGTGTTGACGTTCTGAGAATCGTTACCCCCTGGAAATTAGTCATTTAAACAGTTGTAGCCTGACTCTATGGAGGAAGAACTATCGACTCAACTTACCAGCACTTGCCGCAGATGTTGCTAGGCCATTGATTCGCCATGATATAATATTCGAGAAGTCCGAATAATGCTAGTCATTGCTGTCAAATCCAGCCTCTTGGCCATTGTTGCAAAACGAATCGCTGAGGCTGCTGATCTGCATGCAAGGACGCCGCGATGAGATCTATGCGTGTATGTATTCACACATGAATTAGGAGGGAACCGAGGGGGGCTTTCAGATTATCTGACAAGCTTTTCATCTTTCCAACATGCCGACGCGCAGCCTTTGATAAGACGCTTTGATCAAAACGAGACTCAGCCCAATCTCTTCCAATTGTACTCTCAAACATCAGGGTATGCCTATATGAAACGTTGAAGAGACCCTACCCTGGGACAAGGTTTCTGTACGCTGTACCACCGAAAGAATCCTGGCTTTGACTGCATCGCCTTCGCGAAGACTTCGTCAGGGTCTGTGCCGTGCTTGTAACGGACAATTGGAGCTGTCGTCAGGCGCCCGTCTTGCCATCTTCATTTTTTTCGTAAGCAAGCTCTAGTAATGCTCTCATGCTTATCGTTGCTTCAAACATGTTTAGTGTTACGTCACTCCGACAGTGCACACCGATGCTCGGCTCTGTCATACTGAGCTGCCTGCAGTTCCGACTGGCTCGAGACGAAATATGTTTCCGGATGATAAGCAGTACCCCAGCCTTGTTGTGTTCCGTATGTTTCCTCAGTTGCTTGTTCAAGGTCATTTCTCTTTTAGCAATACATAGTAAGGTTGAAGTTGTGGCCATGGATCAGAATAAGCTTTGTGGTTTAAGACAACCCCTCATCGATGTAATGCAGAGCGTGAAATGCCCGAATTCTGCATCATGACCGCTCGCCTTGTTGATGTTATGAAGTCTTGAGTTCGGAAGGTTTTATTGCGTCTTCTTGGTCCATGACCCTGACATGAGGTGATTGATGGCGTATTTGTTGATAACAGCACCATTGTTTTCGAGCAGCTCTCAAAATGTCGAAGCCTGGTGTGTATCAAGTAAAACGGGCATTGTCAGATGCGAGACAAGCCTGTCAACAGATGCATATCCGTATTTGGCTCAGTAATATGCGTGTGAAACATCTGCCGGCAGTGCACTCTTCAGCTTTCTTCCCGCAGGGAGTATTGACAGACACCACTAAATATTACAGGCTGCCATTTGCTTCGTGTATGCAAAAACAAATTCTCGCGATTCAATGAATGAGTGGCCAGCCTTCAACAAAGGATCTTGAGGCTTGCTGATGGAAACGTAGGAAGAGCAAAAGTGCCAAGGTATAGAAAGCCTAAAGGTCTACATAGGACAAAATCTTAAGTGATTGTCGCGGTCTACTTGGCAGTTTGCGTAAGAATGAACTTGGATAGCTACCTCCAGGTGGTCGGGTTTTTGAAGTCGGAAGGAATGACTACAGACAAGTATCTACCTTCCAACCTTACCTATCTGCGAACGTCAAGGCAGTTGATGCCAATTCGGGCAGGTCCGACTACTGAACATTTACTCACACATCGTCTCACCTCACAAAATCTTTCCTGTCAATCTTACGTGGACCCTTTCTACTCGAATACCCACAATGCGTCCCTTTCTGGCGCCAATTCTCTGCAAGACATCGCCATGCGGCCGGCCGAGCGGCGCTTCCGAGTCCCAGACAGACCTCAAGATGTACCGCTACCAAGAACAAGGCGGCGGCACATATGGCTACTATATGACGAACTGTGCGACCCTGAGCCCATAGACTAAGCTCACATGGATGTACACGGATCTGGCTGCCTGTATCGATGAAGCTGATGGTATCGCGGCCTTGATCATCATGTCGGCACCAAGCCACCGTCCTGCCGTGGGGGAGACGATACCTCCACAAGCTATTGAAGAATGACTTGTCCTTAAATACTCTTGCTGACTTGTTTCCAAGATAAATTGTCACGTAATGGTATTGATTTTCGTACGCAAATCCTTGTACTCTTCAAGGCTAGGTTTTGCCCCTCCAAAGACTCGACTGGCTACTCCTAGCCATCGATTCTCCTTCCATATACTTGGAACCTTTATTGAAGACTACCAGGGGCCCAAGAAACATTCGTTTTATTCCATTTCAATCAGCAAACATGAGTGATGTTTGGAATAACTCGGGAAAGGAGGTTTGTTATACAATTCACGAACTTGGATCAAGAACTATCAACTGACTATAACGGTTAAGCAGCCGCAAATGTGGTCAACACACGACTTGGCTTGTGCGCACTGCCGAGCAAGAAAGATACGATGTGGAAGGGAACGACCGCAATGTGAAAGTTGCAAGCGAGACGGTGTCGAGTGTCGATACTCGTCTCCCGGCAAACGTGTCAACCACGTCAAGCTCTTGTGAGTCTGCAAACGCCATTTGTTTCCCCATGAATGCAGCACAAAAGCTGACAAATCTCTTTATGTTTCAGATGTCAAAATTTTGAGACGCTCGAAGGTCAGCTGCACAGCATCCAAAACGACCTCTCGGACTTGACGTCACTCGTTAGGGGCGGGAATAGTGTGAGATCTCTATCCATTCCAGCTGACGACTGGGTTTCCGGTAGCCTCATGGGGACAGAATCTGAGGCAGCCTCTCGCACAAATCGCCACATTGTACGAAACACATCACAGTCACTTGATCGTTATCATGGACCATGCTCTCTTTATGCTCTATGCAAGGAGTTCCACGACGACCCGATATTTACGTCCTCGGAGAACAATAGTTCCATGCAAGATGTGGTTTCAGAACAGATCATGTTGCAGGAAATGCTTAACGAGGCATGCAATGAACCTCATCTAGATATGCCCTGTCACCCTGTCGGTATATGCCTTCCACCTCGGCACTTCCTCAACCTCGTTGTTGGTCCATTTTTCAGAAATGTCGATTACGCAACCGACGTGTTTGTGCGATCAAGCTTCCACCCTCATATTGACCGGATCTATTCGCAGCCTGTTGGGCCTTCAGACGAAGGTTGGGCAGTCTGCTTTAATGTTATTGTTCTTCTTAGTATTAAGAAAGGGCCAATAAATCAAGGCAACAGTCATTTTGCCCAATCACTTCTTCAAACACTGAAAATGGCCATTAATAATCCTCGAGTATTCTTGACACCGAGGCTTGTGAATGTGCAAGCGCTGGCTCTCCTGGTAAATCATTCCTATTCCTGTCCTGAATCTTTACTAACTCTCGGACCAGAGTTACGTGGCTGAGCAGTATAGTACAACCTCACTTGCAGAAATCGTCTTCGCCCAAGCCTGTTTATTAGCTCGCACGATGGGTCTCCATCAAAGCCATGCATCTTCCAGCGACCTTCCGCCCGAGGACATATTGGAGCGACATAAAGTCTTCCGATCCCTATATATCAGAGATAAGAACATTGCAATACTCCGAGGGTCCGCTGCTTGGTTACCGGGCCATGATTCTGGCATACCCCCCTCGTCGGACGAAACAGAGACAGGAACACCTGACTTAAAAGCCCGATTAGAGCTAGCAAAGATCCAGGACGAGGTTTACAAGACCTTCCATGCCGCTAGTGCTCCCAATTTGCACCGTCCAAGGCATAGCCAAGTATTGTCACAGCTGCAACAGAAACTGGAGCAGTGGGCTTCAACCCACAGCGTCATACAGAAGGCGTTAACATCCAACGGATCATTCTCGCTCATGCTGTCGTTTCTTGCGACGAGGATCTGCTTGCTCAAAGCTAATGATGATACCAAGTCGACTCAACCTTTCAGGGATGCCAAAGCATGCTGCCTTGTTTTCTTGCTTGCCACGACAAAAAAGCCAGACTCGCGCCTCTTTCAAGCTCTGAAGGAGGCATTGGGTTCCCAGAAACCACTCACCCTACCCACCACCAAAAAGTCCAAAAGAAACTCTCGGAACCAAGCCATGCTATCGGAGAACGGTGAGATCGCAACTTCAACGCTTCCTCGGTTGGCTGCAACCTTTCCACTAGCGGCCGCTTTCATGGTCGCCAAGGGCATCTTACTGCAGCCAATAGCAGAGGCGGACGACACCCCCTGTCGGCCAGAAGAGGAAATAGCACTCTTGGAAGCCCTTCGTGATCAGTTCTCATCGGCTGCCGAACAAGCACATGTTGATAATTTTGCATTGATTTTTAGTCGAATCCTGAATCTACTGGTTCGAATTGTGCGCCAGAAGCGGTTACTAGAGACAAACCATACACCATCCATGGCTTTCAATGAGCTGCCAAGTCTCGACTCAACACGATGCTCCAGCTCTTTGCAAGAGAGTGTCGCAAGTTCTTTTAGAGATACACCTCCAGGCCCCGAGAACTATTCAGCAGTCAGATCTATCGGCGAGGCGACTTCCAATCGTTCTCTAATTCTACCTTTCAACCAGCCACTCGAAACTCCAATTGGCGACTCTCCGTGGTTTGGCAGCACCAGTCAGGTTATTGGCATGAACAACCCGCCAATACTTACGGCCTGGTCTGGCCAACACAAAAGACAGTCTGGTGAAGTGGAACATCTGACCAAAAGGCCACGAATATCCTGCCAGGAGGAATTCTTGGATATTGCTGCAGGGTATGCGGACCTTGTCTCACGAACTGAAGAGGATACATTATTTACATTCGACTTTCTCAGTACGGGAAACGACATCCCCGTTTTCGATATGGAAGACTAATGGGCTGCCTGTTTTTTTTTTAACTCTAATACAGGATCCATTATTTCGGGGTTTTTACTCTTCTTACCCAAAACTCAACTGAATCATGGGAATGTATGTGGGATAGGCGTACACCGAAGCTATTTACACTTGATACTTTCACAGAGCAGCAATAAACGGTCTAGATATATGATAACTCTTCGATGGTTCGTTCGTTCGTGAGATCCGTTACTAGCTATTGAGGCTAGGGTATGTCCTTGATTTAGGAATATAACATCTTTCAGACGTTCGTGTACATGTCGAATAGCCAGACTGATTTCTAATGCAGTAAACCAACCCCCCTCTGGACCTAGTAACACACGATGTCGGGCATTATTTCGCCGCGGCGAGCGAAATCAAGTTTGCATCACAGTTCGCATATTATTCTAGATACTTTCAGATGTACTCTTTAAGCAAAGCTACCACATACCATCCACATCTTGGCTGGCACGGTATAACCGCAGCCTTTCCTATCGTGTATGCCCATCGCAGACCTACCTCTCACTAACTTCGCCGGTGAGGCCATCCCTTTGATTCAACTCATCATCCAACGGTCGTCCAAGAAACTTGCTGGGGACCAGAAGATCCAACTTGGATGACTACAAATATTATTGTTAAGGTTCAGGGCGTCTCCTGATCATCCAAGAGTGTGGGATAATTTGTTATGTACATCTGACACGGCTTCTTTCCACCCGATCCTCCTTTGGATCTACACAATATTGGAAGTTAGAACCAACCAAGAGCATTGTTTCTTTGTCTGAGAACTCTGCGACATAGGAGACCACACTTCAAACGAAATTACCCCGACGGCAACGCTTGTACCTGAGGCTTATCCGGGAGGCTTAGGCCGCTCGTCCTAGCAAACAAAGCAGACATGGACCAGGTAAGGATGTAACACTGCATTCACAGCAACATTACTGCTTTAGTATTCGTATTATCCAAATATTGTTGGAATTCATCTATCTTAGCGATAGGTAAGTTCTATTGCTTTCGGTTTGCTTTGTAAGCGTTGACATTCATCCGTCGAAATTCTTTTTAATTAGATGCATCGGGCTCGGTAGCCTGCTTTCGCTGCAACAAACAGTGGCGTCCCCATTTTCTCTTGAACTCATCGGGGATGAAAGGGAGATCAGGGACCCATATTATCCTCGCAAGCAGGTGTGTCTTTACGGCATCAAGGAAGGGCTCACACTTGACAATATCCCAGTTCTTCGAATCCGCAATGTAGTCGGGCTCATTTGGCGGCAGAGGGTCGTTTCTTTCGGGGTATTGGGTGTCGACCAGGAATGAGCATGCGGGAAGCTCGGTATACTTGCCTAGATCCTCTTCGTTGTGGCCATTCATACCAGCCGTAGGGAGCCAAGTTCCGCTCCAGAAACCAAAGCCTGTCTCGGCTTCAGCAAACTCGCCAGGCAGGAGACCTCTGAACTCAGAGCGAATAAACTTTGCATGCATATCTCGAGGCAGAAAGTAAGATGAGGGGAAGCGATACCACTCTTTACCCAAGCAGACGTTATCCTCATCGCGGCCAATGGGCGCCCCGCCATCTGTGCCCTCCAGTAGAGGAGAGTAGATCTTCATAGGCCCAGAGTAAGCAGACCAGATACCATACACACGGAGAAGAGCAACGTCGACCGACAGAAGCATGGTGATGGTCACGAGTATAAGCTTCAGCTTTGCTGGGACTTTGCCAACCAATGTCTTGGGGTCCGAGTTGCCCAAGGCAGCCAGGATCATGTGGAGCGAAATGGATGCGTTGAGCGTAAGGAAGGGATAGACCGGGTACATAAACCTCTCCTCCTTATGGGGCTGCCAGCTGAAGATAAACAGCCACATATAGAAAGGAGAGAGAAAAACGACAGTTCTTAAGCCAGTCTGGAATCCCTGACCGGATGGCGAAATGATCTTTTGGAGGATGAAAAGAGGCAGCGCGGCAAGCGCGAGGATGAACCAAAGGTTGAAGTTCAGCGCCAGGTTCTTGAAGTAGAAAGTCCAGGGCTCAGTTCCGTATAGCTCTGGGCCGTGGTTTGACGAGAAGATGTTGTATTTGACAATGTTCCACGTCACGGAAACCTGTTTCTTGTAGAAGAAGAGGTTGACAAAGTAGTCACCAGCCTAGAAGAATTAGTTGATGGCTCGAAGGAGAGATTACAGGTCAGACTTACAAGGAGTAGGACTGCCGACACTACGCCTCGGCCGATGCGAACAAATCCTTCCCATAGCGCGGTCTTGTCGCCAAAGACAAGCAAGAGGAGCTCCTCAAGCATGAAGGGCGCGCAAAGGGCAGCAGCAAAGGGCCATCCGAGAATGCCAGCGGCGGCAAACCAGAACATGCCCTGAGAAGTCTTAAGGCCACCCTTCCAGTTCATGAAAGCAGCAGCTCCCAGGGTCACCAAGTACATGGCGAAGCTAGACGGGAGGAAAGCCGTACTCGCGTGGAAGTTTCCGGGGCTGGCGATGGTTCCGATCAAGAAGAACAGGCCAATTCGGCTATTGAGCGTGGTACTCGTAACCATGTAGAGGATGGTCTGTGTGAGGGCGCAGACAAAGGCTAATCCAAAGCGCACAAAGTAGAATTCCGCAACCTGAGTGATCCAGCATTAATTGACTTGTTCCACGTCTTTATCATATTGCGCTCACCTTGTTTGAGTGAGGGAATATCCGGCGCACATTGCCGACGATGGCGTGAAAGGCGATGTAGAGCCAGCTGCGGATGGCATAGTCCGGCGAGTATTCCCACGTCTGTAGACCGTAGCCATGAGACAAGTAATGCGTCGGTTCCCAGTAATTGAACGTCTCATCGCAATCTTGAATTGGCGCGAACCAGGCGGACACGAGGGCGGCAGCGAAGAACCAGTAGAAGGCTGAAATCGGTTGCATAGAATATGCGCTTGGAGCTCTACAACGAGATGAAGCTTGGTTAGTGGGGAGCTCTTTGCAATGGATGTAATAGACAGTATGTCAATACTTTTTCTTTGCATGACTGGCAGTTGGATGCACAAACTGTCGCTGTTGCTGCTGTGTCTGCTGCGGCGTGGTTGGAGCCATTGTTGTTGCCGTTGTCGTTGTAGTTGTCGTTTTCGTGGTCGACTCAAGCTGGTGATGGTTTTAAAAGGTGAGGAATGCTGTCGTCATGTCGTATTTGGAGAGCTTTCAACAGTTGGGGGAGACCCTGCCAAACGCTAACCACTAACATCCATTTACCGAGGCGTGGCTCACCGAGGTGAAGGATGCAGAAGTGGGGTGGAATGCTTAGCGCCGGGATGCAGACCCACTCCTTATCGTTCACCTTGATTTTTTCTTTCTGCAGGCGCTAGTCAGGGTCTTTTACAATCGAGGCCGAGGCGCCCTCCAAAACTTTCTGCTTTTCATCTTAACCTTTTTGCGTATTGAAGGCTCTTTTTTAATCCTCTCTTGTTATTCATCCTATTGCTCCTCTTCTCATAAACAGTTTCTATTACGAACGAGATATATATACCGAACAGCGCCTGCATTACATTATGTCGGGCTTCCAGATTCCCGGTCTCGGCCAGGCCAAACCCAACGAAACACTACCGCCTCTCCCCGCCGATGTTCTCGCTGCGGCTGCCAGTGTGCAAGATACCGAGATTACGGACGCAGCTCCTCATGATACGAACAATCAGTCCTCAGCGCCCGCTACCACAGAGCCCAGGCCCTCTGAGGCTCAGCCAGCACCTGTCGTAGATTCCGATGCTATGGTAGTCGACCAACCCGAAAGCCCTCCCTCTCTAACAGGCGCCCTTGAGGCTGCGCTTGGTGGGCTAAATCCCACCAGCGATGCGCAACCAGCCTCTACCGCGAACACCGAACCCGCACCGCTTCAAAACGATCAGGGCGACAACCCAGAGTGGGAAGTTGACTCTTCCCCCTACGAATCTTCGTCAGAGTCAAGCAGCTCAGATTCTTCCGATGAGGACTCCGATAACGAGGGCTACGAACTCCTCGGTGTGGAAGAGACTGCGCGCCTACTTATGCAGGCCGAGGGAGGATCCGACGATGAGGGTGATCGAGGAGCAAAGGGTACCAACGCTGGTCAAGTCCGAACAAAGAACGAGATCGTTGAGGAGGTGGTCCCTAAACCCGACGTTACAATTACACCCGAGATGAAGATTGAAGAGCTGGGAGCTATCGAGCACATCGTGGAGAACATCATGCTGATCAAGGCCTTCACACCTGGAGAGTACCAAGTCCTCGATTCCGGTTCCGCGCTTTGCACAGCCGAGCGAGTTGTCATTGGTGCTATTGCGGAAACGATAGGTAAGGTCCTGCAACCCATGTACACCGTTCGCTTCACATCAGACCAGGACATCAAGGACCTAGGTCTAGAGGTTGGCCAAACAGTATTCTACCCTGTCGACCACGCCTCATATGTCTTTACCGAGCCATTGAAGAACCTAAAGGGCTCCGACGCCAGTAACCTTCACGACGAGGAAGTTGGCGACGAGGAGATGGAGTTCTCCGATGACGAGAAGGAAGCTGAATACAAGCGAGCACTCAAGCAGAAGAAGAAGGATAAGTGGAAGAAGGACCCTGCCAAGGGAGGCAAGGAGCCCCACCCTCTGCGACAAGAATCGCGACCAGACGGAGGCCTTAACTATGACGACGATGAAGACGGCCCTTATAAGCCCCTTGCGCGACCACCAGGATACGGCAGCGGTCCTTCCACAACCGAGACATACGAACCCCCATCGGGCAGAAACTTCCAGCAGAGAGGAGGGCGCCGTGGCGACTCCAGAGGTCGCGGGGGCCGTGGACGAGGCGCTGGTCGTGGCGGGCGAGGAGGTTTCAACCAACCCAGAGACGGCTACTCAATGCCTCCTCAAGGGGCTCCTCAGTCTGCCCAACAAGCGGCCTCTCCCGCCCCGTGGGCCGGTGTTCAACCTCCTGTTCAAAGCGCAGCACCAGCAATGCCCAACTTTGGCTTCCAATTCCCTGGCTGGCCTCAACAGCCAGCTCAAGGCAGCGCTACTGGAAACGCTGCAGCAGTTCCTCCACCGCCTCCTGGGTGGCCAAACGCCCAGGGTCAACAGGGTGCAAATGGTGGATCATTCGTCAACCCAGCTTTCTTCGCTGCGTTGATGTCCACTATGCAATCGCAGCAGGGTGGCCAGTCACCTTGGGGGCAGCAGCAGCCTCCCAATAATGGAAACGGCCAGGGTCAGTAGTGGGCCAACTGTAATTAATTTAAGTTATAAGAGGCATCGGTGGCGCTAGGATCTCATTACTAGGTATAGACAAAAGGATAAGGTATCCAAGATCTATTTCATGACATAATACCATTTCCATGATTACGCGTGAGAGGGATTCAATTAATTCAAAGTGGTCTCAATCAGAAGAAGATCTTATTCAGTAATGAACTGCGTGTATTCTCGTATGCAATCCGTCGCTCATAACAAATGGTTGAAGACCAACAATCCAAAAAGGGATGCAGGTGCTCTTTAAACAAACTTCCATAACATCGGCTTCCTACAGGTCACTCCACAGCTCCTCGGACTTATCAGAGAAGTTGTGGAAACCCAGCTCGTAAACAAGCCCAAGGGTCATGCGGGCATGCTCCAGCATGTGGTCGAAAGACAAATACTTGATGTTGTCATCAGTGCTGTGGATGTGAGGGTCAGAGTACTCGAAAGCAGACTCGATAACAAAAGCCGAAGGGTAGCCGGCCTTGGAGGCGGAAGCGTGGTCGGAGCAGGCATAGCCACACTTAGTCTCGACCCAAGGAATATTGCAGTACTAGAAATGAGTTTTAGCATAAGCATATGACGAGAAAAACAAGTCAAACGTACCTCCTCAACCACGGTCTTGATGAACTTAGTCAGGCCCGAATCGACGTAGTCGGTAATGACACCGACGCTCTCGGGTTGACCAGCATCGAGAGTCTTTTGAACGTGGCCAGTCATATCCTGCTGAAGCATAGCCTTGACATCGCGGCCATCCTCTTCATACGACTTGAAGATGGCCTGGCTTCCAAGCAAGCCACCCTCCTCAGCCGAGTACCAGTGAAACTCGATGGTGTTAGGAGCCTTGCCCTTGGCGACATCCTTGGAGTTCAGCAGAGCGCGGAAGACCTCCATGATGGTAACTGAGCCGCTGCCATCGTCATCGGCGCCGGGGGCAGCGAGAATGGAGGGGAGGAAGAGGTTGATGGAATCCTGGTGGGCGCCGATCACGACGGTGCTGTTAGACTGGCCAGGGATGGTCGCAATGACGGAATGTTGTTGCCATGTGTGGGGGAAGCTCTCGGCAAAAACAGTATCCTCAGCACCAGCATCCTTGATGATCTGATTGACCTTCTCAAGAACCCAATCAGAAGACTGGAGGCCGTAGTCAGACTTATAGTATCGGGTGTGGAAGCTGGTCATCTTCTCGAGGTTGGCCTTCATGTTATCCTTTTCGAGGTTCTTCGAGAGTTTGGTGACTTCCTTTTGCTGCACGCACTTCTTGGGGAACGTGACAGTAGTCTCAGCGTTGATGTGTTTGGAGCCGAGCGTGGTCGTCTCGGTGATGTCCATGAAGTTCTGGCCATTCTATGGTTTGATTAGCAGGCAGGTAGATGGATAATGGTCAAAAGTGATGGTATGAGACTTACACGGCGCATCTCCCACTTATCTTCCTCAGTCACCCATTGTGTCTTGCCAGGAGCGGTCTCAACCAGGAATAGCTCCTCGGGTCGGAGGACAACATTGTCGACCTCGGCAGTCTCGATGAAGCGAGCAGATACGGCATGGAGGCAAGCCGCCAAGAGAGAAGCCTGGGAGAATTTCATTGTGACTGTATGAAAGATGAAATTGCGATGAATGAAAACAAGATGATGTTTGGGAGAGGTTGAGGTGGTACAAATGACGCGCGGAACTGCCTGGAGAGATAAGATCCGAGGCAGGTACCATGACGATCACGTAAGGTAGATGCTTGCCGTTTTAGTTTCATAGCGGTCATGGCTTGGTCGTGTGATTGCGCCGGAAACTACGATGTGGAGACCCGGTTGCCATGAGGGAGGGGTACATCACCGTACCTGCTTCTAATCAGCCAAGCTGCACTCAAGCCAAGATAAGGCAGGCGCCTACGACTTAGACTAACTTAATAAATTACCTACCTATATAATCATGTCTAGGTAACTGTCCGACACTCCTACTGACTATGGTTTAAGTCAGCTACACAAAGCTTTTCCATTTACCTAACCATAGTTTATCTTTATCTCATTCTTTCTCTCCTAGGTTTAACATCTCATGAGCCAAAGTCATCCTAGGACAACTCACGTTGCCTAGGCCGATCGCCGCTAACGCTAGTCAATAACACCATTACCTATATCATGAGATCTTCTGGGGTAGCTTCCGACGACTCTTGATCAACCAAAACACCACTAGCAGCATGTGTTCCTGCTTATCGTGATTCGTTAAATTTTCAATTTTGGCAACTGTATCGAGGACATGAGCGTTTCACGGGGAGAGCAAAATATCATCCTCTCTCAGCCACTACTGGCTCAAAGGAAAACTAATTTCACCAACATGGAAGTATCGAAGTGAATAATACCATTTAGCCATATCCTCCACTCCTCTTATAGAGAACAGTCGACAATGTTCATATCCTCAAAGACTTCTAGTTCTTTCAAGCCTCTTGTAGGATAAAGAATAGCTCAGTCTTGTTTTATTTTTATTTTCTTAAATAGGCGTGGCTGATTTTGACTGTCTTTGTTAGTCTTGGTGTTTCTAAGGCCCTTCTCGTCGGCCGTCTTTGTTGAGTAAGGCTGTTCATCAGCGAAGATGGGTATCTTCAATCAACTCACGGATCTTTATGTGCAGAGGCTACTTTGTCATGAAAAGTGTTCTTTATCTAAGAGAACAAGACCTTCATTGAGCATCATGCTATTGTTGGTGGCCGTACTCATGATTCTATCTACTCTCTAAGACATACACGCCGAGGAAGAAACGATATAAGGAAGAACATGTCCTGTCAAATCTGGGCATATTCAAATCTCTCATATCATCTCACTACAACTCAAAGCATAGCAAAGATCTCATTGCAACAACTTCATTCCAATCTCAGATACATTCACAACAACTATCACGATGCCTAGAAAGTCAAGCAAAACACCCAAACCTCCTTGCCCTTTCCGGTTAACCCGTGCCCGCTCTGGGCTCAACAATGCACCTCCTTTAATGCTTTCCGGTTTTGGTAACTACCCAGATCAGGTTCCTCTCTCTGCGGACCCTGAGCCTATATCCAGAGAAGAGGTCAACGTGAGGAACGGCGACGGCCCATTCCCACCCCTCAGAAGGCGACGCCCTCAAGCCGCCGCTTCGTCTTCTGCTTCAGCTGGTCCTTCTAACCAGAATCAACAATCTGCAAGCTCCAACGCAGGACAGCCAGCAGCAAGCTCACCTTCGGCTTCTCCTCCGGTTATTTTTCCTGCGGCCTCTCCCTCAGCTGTTTCTCCTGTGGCTTCCCCTGCGGCTTCTCCTCCGGCTGCTTCTCCTGCTGCATCATTTCGGGGACACTCTCCAATCTCCTACGGATCATCCCCTAAAATCGTCTTTGGATCATCCTCTCCAGACCTCTATCCGGATCCGGAACCCTACCCAGACCTCTCTCCAGGATCCACTCCTTCGTTGAATCATGGGGGTAGCAGCGGGTATGACCCATCAAGCGGAACGCCGCCCTCCAATTCATCCGACTCGCCCAGCTCTTCTGATGAGGACTTTTCCAGTTTGTCAGGTTCAAACATAAGTCACCAGGGTAGCGATAACCATGGTACTTTGAGTGAAGAAAGTTCCGGTTCGTCTGATTCATTTGGTTCTTCTGGAGATCAAGAGGATAGAAGTGGCTATGATGCCTCGGGTGAAGGCACTTCTGGTTCGTCCGATTCCTCTAGCAGCTCTGATTCCTCAGGAGACGCTCCTCCCAATGACGGCCCTGACTTCAATGGTGATAATGACCCTTCTGGCTCATCATCGAATGGCGATCCTCAGCCTGTTGGAAATGGTAACCCGCAGGCTTCCAGGGATGCCTCTCCTGAACCTTCATTATGGATTTCATCTTCCAGCGCTAGCCCGTCTTCTCCAGCCGGCCCTGTTACTCCAAGCACACCGGTAACCTTTCCTCGTTCCACGGTTGTGAACGGATTCTCAACCAGAGCCGGTGGCCTAGGCAGCCGGCAACCTCGTCCTGCCGATTTGATTATTCCGGCTCCTGATAACATGGGAGTAATTGTTTCATTTGATAATCGGTCAGACGATGGCCCGGTCCATGATATAATCCTCACATCTAGTCCCAGCGAAATTAGTGAGGATGAAGAAGACCTGGCCCAGAATGCCCATCGTCCTAATCCATTGTTCGACACATCTTACAACTGCTCAGGAAGCCCACTCCGAAAGCGTTGCCGTTCCGATACTGACGACGAAGGCGATTCTCATGATACAAAGAGACGCTGCTTGTCGACATCGGGCAGTGTAGCTGTTCAGGCTTCAACAACCACGCACACGTCTGCGGTAGTGACTCAGGGACCTCAGAATTCTCTTGCTTCAACTTTGAACCCAGGAAGTTCACTACGAAAGCGTCGTCGTTCCGACAATGATGACTATGGCGATGCTCATGATACAAAGAGACGCTGCTTGTCGATATCGAGCGGCGTAGCTGTTCAGGCTTCCGTGGTAATGGCTCAGGAACCTCAGAATTCTCTTATTTCAACTTCGAACTCTCCTATCTTTAATGTTGCTAGCCCCACTGACTATATGGTACCAGGATCGGCAAACATGGTCATGATCGGCTCTGATGGCTCAGCCCCAGGCGATACTAGCCCTGTGATGTTGCCACACTTCGATCAGTGAGTGAAGATATCCAGTCCTTCTCATAGCGTCAACCAACATCTTTTAGTGAGATACCAGATCTTTATCGATCCGGTGTGAGGCCTCGTCCACATTACGACTGGTATGAGCAGTATCATGCAGTCGGGCTTGAGTGCGCCAAGGTCCATGGGTGTACTCACAACCCTGGGAGACACTGCCACAGGTGTCATGCTGAATGGCAACAGGCCTGGTCTCGATATTTCAAGGCGGAGGAGCTTCTGAACGAAGCAGCCTCAAACCCGGAGAGTTATTTGGAAGAGATGGATATTGATATGCGCCAGGGTTATATGGGAGTGTTGATGCAGGGCTCGGGCTGGGAGGTGCTGGCACCTGAACTACAGCCTCCTGCTGGCGGGAGCCTTCGACTTCATCCCACACGCATTGCCAAGCACAGGCTGGCCCTTGCTCAATTGGCTTCAGCGGAAGAGTAAGTTGATTCGTTTTTGCTTTGTCTTTGGCGTTTTAAGGAGTTTAAAAGAACAGGTTAAACTTTTGAATAATTGTTAGACTGGGGCTTGATAGATATAGTATAGAATAATATTCGACTTACACGTCGTTTCTTCAACTTTTGCGCCATATATGCTTCACTTCTTTTTCGTGAGTTCGTAATTCTTCGCTCATAGCCTAGATGAGGCTCATAGTCCCATGTCTTCATCACTCGGCTCATCCGACTCTTGTCCGCCACCTTCTTCCTCCTCTTCTCTCCGTGATGTTTCCGTACTTGCGCCAAGTTTCCTCACGCCTTCGACGACGCCAATGACAAATCCTCTGCTCTCTGCAAGCTCCATGGCTCCTACTCCGCGCAAGCTCATGACGCCGTCGACTCCGCCCTCGAGTTGAGCAGTACTGGAGCGCATCTTTGCAGCTCTTACTTCTTGTAGATCTCGTAGCAGCGACCGCACTTCCGACGAGGACGCAATATCGTCTGAAGCATGCGCGAGAAGCATCTCGGCGACTTCAAACCAGTGGTATGGCAGGGCGCCTGCAGGTGCATCTGATGTGCAAGATGGAAGAAATGGCGGTGATAGGACAGTATCGTCGTCCAAGAAAGGATTGAACCTCCGAGCATTTCCTTGACTGTCTGCTCGTACTGGGGGTGGAGGTGGCGGTGCCCAGCCTTTAGGATCGACCTTTGTTTCGTGGAAGACGACATCGCGCAACGAATCGGGGTGGAGCCAGGGGGGAGGAACAATATTGGCACGTCGTTGCTTCTTGAGTAAAATTGCAAGCCATAAAGGTAAGTTACTTCGGTGCGGTGGTCGGAGGGTCGGTGTTGTGCCCTGTGTTGCAGGTCAGCGTCGAGCTCGTGGACGCGACAGAGACGCGCTCACCGTTAGAAGATCAATGCTTTCAAGGCGTTGGCGAGGTACGACAGTAACAAGCTCCATTTCACACAGAAAAGAGACCTCGGAAGGGGTCAGCCCCGAGGGCAGTGGTAAAGCCATGTTGTGTGGTCCAGGTGTCGGCTCTATTGGTTGCAGGATATAAATTGGAGGTTTTCATTAAATGCCCCTCTCTATGGGGAGCTGCTTCTGTCAGTGTCAACCCCGCCAGTAGAGCTCCTCATGAATTAATATGTCCTTCAGCTACACTACGGTATTGTTCTAATGACATGGCAAAAATCTCTGATGACGTATCAAATACCTCTCTAGTCTATTTATTTTAAACCAAATATATGTGTACACAAGACCGTAGAGAATGAGGTAACCTTTGGAGGGGTTCATGTCTCATTAGACGTCCATTGAGTACTCTATACCTCCTGAAGCTTGTATTTAGCTTCAGAATGGTCCTGCAGGCCTGGAAGGATCCGGAACAGAACAGGGGGGAATTGCAGCTAGTCTATCTACACGCAACCATCTGATTATTACCAAATTGGACGAGAATCCTTGGTAACTTTGCATTGTAAGACTCACCCGGCGTGTACAGGGTAGTGGTGATCGGACCCACCGCCGACGCGGGGCCGTCTCTGAAGGGCGCGGGTATGGGTGAGCATTATCCTGGCTTTCATCAGGTATAGGTAAAGTATGCTCAGCTATTGAGCGATATCTTGTTTACGAGCATAGACATACAAACTTGAGAATATATACATAAGATCACTTGTCTGAAAACCAAGACTACACCTCACAATGGCATCCCACGATAACCTCCCTTCCGTCTCCTCCCCATCTCTCATCCTCACACACCCCACCGACTCTGAAAGAGAACGAGTGTGGAAAGGAACCCATCCTCACTGGGGCGCTGCTTTGACGATAGAGGATTACATTACCCGAGAGCACGACAACCTGGAAGCTCCGCTCGCTCGAGATGGCGGCGTAACGAGCTGGATCTTGACTGATGGCAGCATGAAGCCAGATGACAGACCAATCCTCTCATCTTGTGAGACGTACAAGAAGCGGGCCCTCGTCTCCAGCAAGGATGGGCATGTGAGAGATGGCACTGCTCATGGTGTAGCCAGCGTCTTTACATTCCCTGAGTGTCGAGGCAAGGGATATGCCAGCAAGATGATGTTGCTGCTTGCGGATGAGCTTCGAGGAAGACAGCAAAAGAACGAAGGAGATGCCGATTTCTCTGTTCTCTGGTCAGACGTAGGCCCTAAGTTCTACAACGCTGTTGGATGGAGGCCCTTCAAGAGCACCTATCTCGAGTTTCCTGTCGCTCGAACTGAGCCTACCGTCGAGGCGTCCGTGAAGCCTATCACTCTCGATGACATCTCGGACCTCGCAGCTCGAGACGAGGAGGTCCTTCGACATAGAATCTCATCACCATCTTCTCAAGTCAGAGCTGTTGTTGTTCCCGACAAAACTACTCTTCAATGGCACATCCACCGAGCTAACTTCATGTGCAAGCACATCTTCTCCCGTACGCCTGCTGTTCACGGTGCCGTATACACTCCACCCGACGCCCCCAACTCAAGAATCTGGGCTATATGGACCGGTAACTTCTATGGCATGCTTGACAAGCCCGAGAAGAACATCCTCCGTATTATTCGCATGGTGATTGAAGATGAGAGCGTCTCAGACGAGACACTTGCAAAGGGCGTGCAGGCTATCGCTAGCTCTGCGCAGAAAGCAGCCAAGGAGTGGTCATGCTCCAAAGTCGAAGTTTGGAACCCTGAGGATCGTTTGAGAAGGGCCGCGGAAGGCATACAATCCTTGGGAGCCAAGTTCTTGATTAGGGAAAACCAAAACATTGCCAGCTTGCACTGGTTCGGAAAGGACTCCGATAAAGACGTCGAGTGGGTTGCGAGCGAGAAGTTTGCTTGGTGTTAAGTACTAGACACATGCTACAGTCTCACCAAAAGGCAATTGATAGAGAGTCCGGTTTAGACCACGAGATTTCCATAAATACCATCTCTACGATCTATCTTCTTTTCTACCTGTTTCAAATTCCGTGACCAACCCCGTCCATTTTCATGATATAATAGCATTGACATCAAGCCGTAAACAATCGCACTGGTGTATCATAAACATGACAGTCCAACGCCTTCCCGCTCCCTGACTTAGAAAATCCATTCAAATCCTTTAGTAGCTTCGTCCGAACATGGTCCATTTGTCGGCCTTGCTCTCACACTCGGGGTTGAGGCACTTGGTCTCACCGGCGATGATACCCTCGGGCTGCTCGAAGGGAACGCACAGACTCTTCATGCCCATGGTGGCAAGCTTCTGATTCTCGGGGACATCAGGCTGGTCCTCGCGAGTAGTGAGCTCCTTGATACGGTCCTCACACTTGGGCGCACCACAGAAGGGGATGAGCACAACGTTCTTGTTGTCAAGAGCGGGGAGGACTTCCTCCCACTTGGTGATCTGGAGACGGTGCTCTCGGAAAGACTTCTCGGCTTTGTTGTACATATCGCTCTGGATGGTCTTGAGAAGCTCAGGAATCTTGGTAGCGACTTCGGTCATGGAAACCTCGCCCTTCTCGCCAATATCACGCCGGGCAGTGCTGACAACGCCCTTGGCAGCATCCTTGGGACCGAACTCGATACGGAGAGGAACACCCTTGAGCTCCCAGTCGTTGAACTTCCAGGCGGGAGTGTAACCCTCTCGCCAGTCAGCAACGACGCGGATACCAGCCTTCTTGAGGCTGGTTCGGATTTCTTCCACCTGTTCCTCATGCTTCTGCTTCTCCTCAGGGGTAGTCTTCTTGTTGATGCCAACAGGGACAATGACAACCTGAGTCTTGGCCACACGGGGAGGAAGAACCAGACCCTTGTCGTCACCATGGATCATGACCATGACACCAATGACACGGGTAGAAAGACCCCAGGAGTTTTGCCAGACGTGAATGTGAGAGCCCTTGTTCTGAGGATCCTCAACAGTGATGTCGAACATTTTACTGAAGTTCTGGCCAAGGGCGTGGGAGGTAGCACCCTGGATACCACGGCCGTTGGAAGGAATATAACCCTCCACAGTGGTGGTGTAATAACCACCAGCAAACTTCTCGTTCTCAGTCTTACGGCCTCGAACCACAGGAACAGCAAGGAGCTGCTCGTAAACTCCGGCGTAAAGCTCCAGGATCTCAAGCACCTCAACGCCAGCAAGCTCCTCAGTCAGGTGAGCAGTGTGGCCCTCCTGCCAGAGGAATTCGCGAGTTCGTAGGAAGGGAGTCGTTTGCTTGGCCTCCCAACGAACGACTGAGTTCCACTGGTTGAGGCGGAGCGGAAGGTCTCGGTGGCTGCGAATCCACTTGGAATAGTAGGGGTACATAACGGCTTCGGAGGTGGGACGAACAGCGACGGGAACCTCGAGGTCCTTATCACCACTGCAAGATTATCAGTTAAACTTTCAAACGATGTACCGTAACAAGTAGGGTTTCTTACGCCTTGGTGACCCAAGCGAGCTCAGGAGCAAAGCCTTCGACGTGATCCTTCTCCTTCTCGAGTGACTTAGAGGACAGGAACATGGGGAAGTTGGTCTCGTCAACACCCATCTCCTCAATATGACCCTGGAACCATTTTCGGATCTCATTCCAGATGTGCATGGACAGAGGACGGAGAACGAAGAAACCCGAGATCTCGGTGTAGTACTCGACCATCTCGGCCTTCAGGACAACCTCTTGGTACCATTGGGGAAAATTGTCAGCCTTGGACACGGTGATGCCAATGATCTCGTCCGCCTTCTTTCCACCGACGACGGGGAGGCTGGTCTGCTTAGCAGCCTTGGCAGCCTTCTCAGCAGCGAAACGGGCCTGCTTCTCGGCCTTCTTCAAGGCGCTCTTGGACTGTTCGGCGGCACCCTCCATTTTGGTATAGGAATCGGGCGTTGGTCGGAAGGGAGTGGTGGGAATATATAGAGCAAGTTAGAAGCTTCGAGGCAACCGAACAGTGGCTTGCGCGCCTTTAGAGAATACGAGAAGCAGAAGAGTGACGTTATCTTTGAAGGGGGAAGAAGGAGAAGAAATGCTTCGGAGTATGAGTCGAAGTAAACGTCGGATGTGACTTGTGCCCCGCAGTCAAGGGAGTCAAGCGGGAAGGAGGGGCACGCACCTCACGGCACTAGAAATCTAGTCCAAAATTCAGGCCCAATGCCCTATCAGCCAATTGTAACAGGGGCCGCTCAGCTGCGGTAGGGGTCACTCTTGGGGATGGCCTGTGCTGTCACCTCGGGTGGGGTTTCCAACGCCCTGGGCTGTAGCCTGTCACACAGCACAGCGCAGCAATCCAAGAGCGATAGCGCACCGCACCTCCATATTTTAGTCGGCGCCGGAACAACACGAGGCTCCGACAAAAAAGTCCAGTCGAGGGGCACAATGGAGCTTCACAGCTTCTGTCTGCGTACGGTAGCCTGCTGGTAGAATTTCCTGACTCCATCCCCACGTTGACGAAGCCGCCTTTCCACGTCAACTACCAACAGCTTCAGCCATGGCGTCCATGTTTGAGCAGCCTCGAAACGGCACCCTTTTCTTGGGTGGCCAGAAGATCTCCGGTTCCGATATTAGAGACCAGAACGGTATGTCTATGTCTCGATATCTTGATCCTGTCCCGCCTTTTGCTACATGTTAGGGGGAAGTGGGGGGGAGGCATGAGCATGGCTGATATTGGTATTTCACATAAGGATACCATGTGCTAACAAATCACCAGTCCTTGCTACACAGGCGATTGCAAATGTTGTCAAGAGTTCTTTCGGTCCTAGTGGCCTCGACAAGATGATGGTGGACGATATTGGTGTATGCAGACTGGCCCTCGTCCCGCGCTCGCTCGACTATGTCTCACACTTTATACTAGGATGTTACTGTTACCAACGACGGTGCCACGATTCTTAGCCTCCTCGATGTCGAGCATCCCGCCGGCAAGATCCTCGTTGACCTTGCGCAACAACAAGACAAGGAAGTCGGTGACGGCACCACCTCTGTCGTGCTGATCGCTGCTGAACTACTACGTCGTGGAAACGAGCTTATGAAGAACCGGATACACCCTACTACTATCATTACTGGATACCGACTTGCCCTGCGAGAAGCCATTAAGTATCTCAACGAGAATGTTAGCATTAAGGTTGACGATCTTGGCCGTGAGTCCCTCATCAACATTGCCAAGACCTCCATGTCCAGCAAGATTATTGGAGCCGACTCAGAGTTCTTCGCCGACATGGTTGTCGATGCTATGCAGGCCGTTAAGTCCACCAACAACCGAAACGAGACCAAGTACCCCGTCAAGGCTGTCAACATTCTCAAGGCCCATGGCAAGAGCACTCTCGAATCTGTCTTGGTTAAGGGCTACGCCTTGAACTGCACTGTTGCCTCGCAAGCCATGCCCACACGGGTCCAGGATGCCAAGATTGCTGTTCTGGATATGAATTTGGCGAAGGAGCGCATGAAGCTTGGTGTTCAGATCACTGTTGACGACCCTCAACAGCTTGAGCAGATCCGAGCTCGTGAATCAGGCATGATCCTCGACCGAGTTGAGATGATTCTGAAGGCCGGTGCCAACGTCATTCTCACAACAAAGGGTATTGACGACCTGGTCCTTAAAACTTTTATTGAGAAGGGCGCTATGGGTGTGCGAAGATGTAAGAAGGAGGATCTCCGACGAATTGCACGAGCAACTGGTGCTACCATGCTTAGCACACTCTCTGATCTTAACGGTGATGAGAAGTTTGACCCCTCCTACCTAGGATATGCCGAGGAGGTTGTCCAGGAGCGTATCTCTGATGATGAGTGCATCCTGGTCAAGGGCACCAAGGCCCACTCCTCTGCATCCTGTATTCTCCGTGGCCCCAACGACTTCACCCTCGATGAGATGGAGCGATCCGTCCATGACTCACTGTGCGCTGTTAAGCGAACCCTCGAGAGTGGCAGCATTGTTCCCGGTGGTGGCGCTGTCGAGACTGCTCTGCACATCTACCTAGAGGAGTTCGCTGGTACCGTCGGCTCCCGAGAACAGCTCGCCATTGGCGAGTTCGCCCAGTCTCTCCTTGTCATTCCCAAGACCCTGGCTGTTAACGCTGCCAAGGATGCCGCAGAGCTCACTGCTCAGCTCCGATCACGGCACGCCCTGTCGCAGCGCATCCAAGAGGGTGATGGCAGCGAGGATGAGAAGACGATTGCGCGAAAGAAGGGCTACAAGAACTATGGCCTGGACCTCGCCAAGGGCAAAGTCGTAGACGAGATTAAGATTGGTGTACTGGAGCCTAGCATGAGCAAGGTCCGACAGCTCAAGAGTGCCGTCGAGGCCTGCATCAGCATCATGCGTATCGATACCCTGATCAAGTTAGATCCTGAGCAGAGGGAGGACGACGGACATGGCCATTAAGATAAAATGTAATGAGTTCGGACTGGGCCGGGTATAGAATCAAAAGCTTGCAGTGTCCGTTCATGACTGAATGTTTTCTTCTCATGATTGTGTGGTGTTGGTGGTGGTGGTGGTGGTGGTGGTTTGAAATCTGATAAGAGGTGCACATAAAAGAATCATTCTTGTAGATTTAGGCGGCGGAAGTGGAGGTGGATTGTGATACATCGAGTGAATATTACAAAACTTGATCAAGATCCTCAAGACAAATTCTCAGTCTCATTATTACTCTTGTGTGGTCTTTGATATCATGTGGCAAACCAGGATAGTCATCCACGATTTCCCCGGATTTGCAAGGGCTATTCATGCGAGTTAGCAAGCAGTGTATGGGTGTTCTTGGTCGGATCAGAATTCAAGGATAATTCATCAGGGCATACGATGTTGGATCCCATAGTGACGCTCTCATGATTCACGTATTGGTATATCGCTTGAACGTAAACGCAATGAAATTCAATTAGTACAACGTCTCGCACGCGAGCACGCATCTTGCACTTTCCCACTCTTGTCACCCTCTCAACCCCTCTCTCTGAGCCTGTCAACTGAAATTTTTCCTAGGACGTTTTATTTTTATACAAATGGACAGAAAGGCCACGTCTAAGAAACAGCAAACTTGCGCCCGCCCAGGGGCCTCGGTATGGGCATGTGCGTGAGTGTGTGTTGTGGACTTTGTTCCACCCTCCAGTCTAATTCGCTCCCTCCTCCTTTCTCCGTTATGAAAGATATACTCTTACATCGTCCGCTTAACCGACGATCAGCTTGCCATCCTCGGGGAAATCGTACTCGGGGATCTCGAGGTTGAGAGGGGCGGGACCCTTCCTTATTCGGCCGGAGATATCGTAGTGAGAACCGTGGCAAGGGCAGAACCAACCGCCGTAGTCACCAGCCTCACCAATGGGGACACAACCCAAGTGGGTGCAGACACCTGGGGAGTTGTTAGTGTGCAGATAAGAAACGCCATTCCAGCGTTGTCGACTTCACGTACCCAACATGACAAGCCACTCAGGGTTCTTGGCGCGGGCGCTGTCCTCCTCGGGATCTCGGAGAGAAGAGAGGTTGACCTTGTTCGCCTGGTCGATCTCGTCCTGGGTTCGGTGTCGGATGAAGACGGGCTTGCCTCGCCACTTGATGATGACCTGAGAAACCACTCAGTAATGTTGTCTTGATGTGTTAGACCATATTCCAACTCACGTTCTTGCCCTCGGGGATAGAGCTCAGATCAACCTCAACCTTGGCCATGGCCAGAACGTCGGCGGAAGCAGACATGTTGACCAGGAACTCTATCATTCCATCGTCAGCATTCATCAATTGACCATCCCGAATGCCCTGCTATAAAGCTGCAATGCCAATTGCAAACCAATGGCAAGACACCGAGTGTTGTACCAGATTTACCCACCCTGAACTGTGCTCTTGGCACCAGCAGCACTGACGGCACCGAGAGCGCCGACCATGAAGTACGAGTACAGCTTGTTCTTGCTCTCAGGAGCATTAGAGACGTATTTTCCGAAGTCGGGGATCTTGGAGCCCTTGGTCTCTCCCTGGAACTTGAAGGGGCTGGAGTATCCGGAGGCGGACGCGCTGTCGGGGCGAACGGCGGTGGTGCTGAGGGCGCGCACAGCAGGGACGACGGGCTTTGCAGCCGTGCGCAGGCAGAGACGAGAAGCGGTCGCGAGGGTCGCCATCGTGAGGGATCGGAGGGTGTGGCGTTGCGAGGTGAAGGCGTCGAAGAAGAGGTTTGAGGTCTTTTCCTTGGTGGTAATCGGCTGATGATGCTTTGCCGAAAGTTTTGGCTGCAAAATGTGGCCTCAGGCTTCCATCTCAACTTGAGCTCGGAAATTGGGGGCTCGCTATTGGTCCGGTCACTTTCGGGTGGGGTTTCCGATCTATTCCGGGCATCTGGATATCCTTTTCGCCTTGCCAGCTTTCGCCTTAACAAGCAACACGACCATAATAATTAGACATTGTGACGGAATAACAATTTGAATTATAGGATCTTTTTTATATAAAAATTGATATATTACCACCTCAACGTATTCAAAGTCATCATCCATATCATAAATGTTTTAATGGACTTTCCGTAAACATCTCCATGACTTCATCGTCTCTGACTAATCATCTCTGACCCATTCGTCCTTGACGTCTACTAACCAGCTAAAACCCGACAGAAAGACAAACCTCAATGAGCCAGGCAGACCTCTATGAAAATAACCCGTGGATTTAGTGCATTCTCCTCAGCTCCTCAATCAAGTTGCGCATATCCTCGACATTCGGTCCTAGTCCTTCACAAACCAACTCTTGTTTCCCTTCATCCATATCCAAGAACCTCTCTACCATCTCTCCATCTACAAAGCGATAAGGCCCTTCGCTCTCTCGATTGTCGTTGCGGAAGGAACGCCATAACTTGAATTCGACATTTCCTGGCGCATGAATGTACTCTTCCATCCTTGACTGGAACGTCATCAGGAGATCCTGGTACTGAGGCGCGATATCCCCATAAAGGTATAGCGAGCCTTCGGCCTAGTAAGTGTTAGTGCAAATATCGCGACTTAATGTAACAGGATTACTTGCCGAAGCGAGGAATGCCCGCGGATGAACAATGCTGTTCTCTGCTACTGGAACATGGAGCTTTCGAATGCGGTTGATCTGTTCCCCGATGCTCATTTCACTAGTAATTTCAAGCCGGCCACGGTCTTGCGCTGTCGGAGCATCCACGTTTCGTTGAAGTACGACAAGGTTACCTTGCGAATCAGCCTCTAGCCACCTCTCGCCCTCAATATGACAGACTGCTGTGGTCCACAGAGGCTCAAAGTGACGTGCCCGTTCCTCTAGTTTCGCCTTATTGCCATCTTGTGCCGGGATGAATTCGACCAGAGATAAGGACTGCATCAGGTCGCCCACACCAATCATGTTACCAGATACGTCGAGATCCATAGGGATCGCGGACGGACGGTAGGCAGCAAGCTTTTGGAGCGAGCCAGAACTGCTTGTATCTTGTGAGAAACTATAAACGACAACTGTCTTAGACAGTCCAGCCACGATATTGTCGTTAATCATTCCTAAACAGCGGCAAGGCCCCTTCAAACTGTGAGAAACAATCTGGTAGACTTGACGGTTTGCGTCAACTCCAAGGACCAAAATACGGCCAAGAGTACCATTTGGATCTTCTACCCCCCCATCGCTGATAAAACTCGTGCCAACAATGAATTTCTCGGCAGGGTTCCCACCAACATCAGGGAGCTCGGCTCGAATAACGCACTCGACGAGTTCCAGAGTACTTGAGGCGTTCAATGGGAAAGGTAATCCAAGTTCTTTGAAGACTATCTCATCGACAAGTCTGAATGAACTTGTAACAACTTCCTCGCTGCCAACCAATTCCTTCTTGATTGAGCCCAGACCAAAGGCTTTGAGTCCCGGTGAGTATGCCACTCGTCTAACAGTCTCGTTGACAGGGAGGGCCTTCACGTGGGTGAGACGCTCCCGATCAACATGACAGATGCGGATGTGCTGGTCTGTCGATAACACAACAGAGTCTGGAAAGGCATGAGAGTCAAAGGGTGCAACAAATGTGGCGTCGTCGGCGGTTGTGGCCGAGAATATGATACGTCCTTCGGAACTATAGATCAAACTGGCATGCTCAGTAGTGACAAAGACGTTTGATGTGCCATCTTCCTGAGGAAGTATGTGCAGACGGGCTGGGTTACTACCTAAAGTCACGCTTTTGCGGCCAGAAACCGCGAAGCCCTTGACGGACACGTTGAATGTAACCACATTACCATCTTCCATTGCGACCAGGAGTGTGGGTCCAGACATATCAGGGGGATGAAGTTGAACAAGCGCAATATCTCGTGGGACCGTGGCACTATCCTCGGTCTGCCTCATCGACTCTCCGTGGAGCGGCTTTAATGAAGCCATGTCGATTAGTGATATCTGACCCGAGGACCACCAGCCGACTACTCCGAGATCTGGTGGATCTCGGGCAGCGTGTATGCATGATATCTGGTCAGGGTGTGATGAAGTATCGTTCTGGGTTTGTTGAGCGTTGACAGCCAAGTTCTGTAAAAGATTCAGAGAAACGAGGGTTGTTCCATCAACTGATAATAACGCCCACTTGCTGTTTGCTGACGCACTTGTGATCGTCTCGCCGTTTGGGACATCCCACTTACTGACTGTCGTGCCGCTTTCAGGATCCAGTAAAACAACCGACTTGGGGGTAATCTGAAGTAGCTGTCCGTTGGCAGGATTTGACACCAGTAGCGTCTCACTGTCTAACGACATGCCCTGGAAAGAGTATATCTCTTCGATACCGCCATCATGGTCGAAACTGAGGACTCTTGTTTCGGTGATGGACGATACAACCAAAGTATCTACCAGGTCAGAGCCATAAGAACGAAGAGTGAACAAACCCTTAGTTCCCGCCAGCTCATCAAGAACGCCTCGGTCCTCAAGACCAACGCCGCTTCGAATACTCCGGAGAGTTCCATCACGGTATGCGCCGCAGCCTGCCACAATTCTGGATTGACCCGATGAGAAGACATTGCCAGCCTGAGCATCCCCTTCTCGATTACCCATATCCATGATGGAAAAGTCCAGAATCGGGGCATTGTTCGAGAAAGACTGGACCAGCGTGGCTGTAGTAGCTTCCACGTCGATTTGATAAAGCTGGGAATCGCCGTGATGCGAAGCAACAAACAGGGTGCCATCGCCAAGATAAACCAGACTAGAAGCTCTTGAGGTAATAGCAAGAGAGTCGCCTATCTTTAGAGGCTCGAGTGTCATACCCGTCACCACAACGCCAGTGGATTCAATATTTGTCTCAATAGTCAGGAGGTCTAGTCGACCATAATCGTCGGCCAACAGATAACGCGTGCCATCGTACTCAGCCCAAGCCACAAATATTTTTGGGTCTTTCAACCCTGACGATACACTCCTATGTGTTAAGCCATCGTAGTAGGTGAGAAGAGTCTCTCCCATAACGAGTAGACCACCTAAATGTGCCTTGGCCCCTTCAGTATTGCGCACATGGTACCGCTTTTCCTCGTCTAACGGTACAGGAATGAGCATGGAAGCGTAGGGATCGGGGATGACAACGTCGAGCTCTCTATCTTTATGAGGATCGAACTTGGATACAGTGTTTCCTTTGTCGTCATGAGTCAACCTATATATGGCCAACCGGGCTTCTTCTTGTTCCAACTGTGTCTTGTATAGAAAAGCAATCGTCGGATGGCCGGTCCGGCTGTGAAGGAAGGTGCTTGATTTCATGAATAGCTCTGTGAGCCTGACCTGATCAAGCACTTCCAGCTTGTTGGTAGAGCCTTTGCGCGTGGGAAGCTTAAAAACATTCAGCACTCCTTCCCAGAGGTGCATGGCTAGAAATCGTCCAGTCGGGTCCACTAGACATTTGTTCTGGCTTTGGGAATGCCGCATATATGGCTCTGATATATCTTCGATCACTCGCTCGATGGTTTCCAGTTGCTTTGTCAAGTTGTTCCAGATGAGGTTGAAGTAGTGAAGCCTATCAGTTCCAACGAACAGCAGATCCGTCTCGGATCCTTTGGGCCGTAAACGTTGCAGCATCGATATTGTGCCGTGAATGAGCTTGGTCTGCAGGCACACCAGGCCCTCTTCCGTAAGACGCCATATCTCGAGTCGGTTCGCTTTGCTGTGAAGCCTCAATTAGCATATACTCAAGGCGTCATCGAAGGCGTTGGAGCTCTTACGCTACAACCAAGTCGTCGATGTCGGGCGAAAGCACATTCGCTCGGAGCGCATGGCGGATGCTGGTGGCGCGGTGAATAGGCGCGACGTATGCCATGATGTGTTATTCACGGGAGAGGCGGCGAGTATGTGTAAGAGAGAAGAAAAAAATTGATGTGGTTTGGCTCTCGACAAGAGCTATACCGAAAGCTCCATGTAACTTCAGGTGTGGTTAGGTCGTCTCCAGGTTCAGGTGCGTCACTAGCCCCCGGAGTTAGGACGGATCCATCACAGCGGACGTGGTGGGGGTTCCTTCCATCTGGAATGGAACGGCTCAGATGCCGCTTTTAGCGGGGCATTCGTTGTGTGGTTATAACAGACATGATGAGTCTAAGCTACCTACTTATCATTATTCATCAATGACCTATAATTCAACTCTGCTTTTGAAGATAAAATCACACAATTCATCTTCAAGTATCAATACAATGTGATCTGAAACGTCATTGAGACTTCCCATGGGCAAACGATCACGGCCGCACTCTTTCTCTCTCCATCGCTCCTACCTGACCTAGTAAACATATATGAACATGGAAAACAGCCCGAGGAAGGAGCAGCAAGGGAGGTTGCCACGCAATTCTTCATGAAATTTCAGACCATAAGAAAACTTGGGCATACATCTATCTCATGTCTAGGCACTTTACCTAGATACGACTGTATTTCCTTTATCTTACCATGCAATGGCATGCGCTTTAGCTCATTGATATGTGTTTGACAACCTCGACCATCAGAAGTCGAGATGTTGTCGATTACGCCATTGAACAGCACTGCTTTTATGATCATCGAGCCGCACCGTACCGATTCCATGACCAACTTCGACAACTTGAAGCAACTGCAGAGCCAACAAAGGCTAGTGGGTTAGTTGACCAACCCGGCCTTATAGCTATACCTCTGCCCCGTCACAATGTTCCGATAGAGCCGCTCACCAGTCTTGGAATCTACGAACTTCCCACTGATCCACCTGTCCCATCTTCCTCAATCTTCCCCTTTCTACGAACAAGTAAACACTTGCGATTTCCTCCCGAAACAATAGATACAGGGTACGATATAAAGAAGGAAATCACACAATATCTGAACGATGTACAACTCGCCAACTCTTGCAACATCCTTACTCAATGGCTTCCTCTGAGCTATGTCAGTACCAAGAACGATGAAGGCCTCGAGTTCCCAGCCACTGTATCGCGATGGCAAACACTAGCCCTTCGAGAACTCGAAGTCGATGAGACGACAGGTTCTGAACAAGGCCTAGCTATACATGACCACAGTATACTTGAGGAAGCTTATACACCAGAACAGGCCCGAGAGATGTTCTGCTTGAGAAATGTGAGTTGAGAACGACTGGCTCGAAACTTGATCTGACGTTTTGATAGCAGCCTCCTGCATATTTGGAACCAGTGCCTTGTCCACTTTCTCCAGCCTCTGAACTAGACGAAGCGTTTGTACCAAATCCAGAGGTTATGGTCATTGATTTGACTTCAGAGCCAAGCAGTCCTGCCAACAAGGCGATCGAGGAATTGGAAAGGAACATTCAAAATGGCGCTGTGGAGTTTGAGCCTGCCGCGCTGGCGACTATGCCTAGCTCTTCTCCAACGGCCAAGGTTGTTCTCCTAGGCTCAACATTAAACAAACCCTCAGACCTCAAGTTGGATGTACCGCTACTGGCGTCCAGCCCTGAAACTACACTGGTGCCATACTATCTGACAGCAAGTTTGGCATCCAGTTTCATAGATTCTGACGAAACACATCAATCTCCAATTCATCAGGGAGAATTTTTCGAAGAAGCTTTCCAAGCCGTTTTAGACGAAAAAAACTATCAGACAAATCGACAGCTGGGACAAGAGCGACTGAACCTAGCAGATGCTTTGTTGCGGTTGCCGATATCGGTGGTCAATTTCCATATACCCGACCCTGAATGGAATACGCATTTGACAGACCCCCAGGAGCAGTTCAAATGGCTAAGACAAACATATACCCCCTTCTTTCATCTTCCACACTTTGACGGATTGCGTCGTCTGGAGGCGTCACTAAAATGGACACCAGTTCCTCATGGAAGTGGCAGGGTTTCACTGACTGAGACAGAGATTCAATTGGAGCCAGCCAGCAGAGAATTGCTCAGCCTGCGGTTTCCTCAACTTTGCAGCCGGAACTATGTAAACTCACGACGTGGATTACTTGTGATGAAGATCTCGGTAGATGAAGAGATTGAACTTGACGGTGCATCTAACAATGTGGTTGTATTGGCAGCCCCAGAAGGAAACTCTGGCATCTCTACAATGACAACCAAAACTAACGAGTCTGTTGTTACGCCATCTCTGAACGATTTGCTAGGGTTTCGACGCCAAAGCCTAAGACGCAAGGTTGACGATAAAGCAGAAGGTCTCTTACTTGAGGCTGCCGATTCAAGTGCTGCCAGCAGTTTGTTGAACAGTTTTATACAACTGCGGTACCCGAAAAAGTTGAAAACAGCACGCAGCTCCTCTCAATCTCCAGTAACATCCAGAGTACTACCCCGGACGAAAGATCCACAAATACTACAAAACATCCAGGCAAATATCCCGAGTAAGCTGCAAGAGGCTCCTGCGCCTACTGTTGATGTACCCCTGGAAACTTGTCGTTACATTGTCTCCATGAGCGTGAGCCGCAAGGTTCTCTCCCACATAGGGAAATCTTGGAAACAAGTCGAACTCATCGACCGAGACTTTTCTCAATATAACGCGATTACTTGGTCTGCTGGCTCAGCGCAGAGAAAGGAAGCGGTTTCATCCCTGGCTTTTGAGGCTGATATATCCCTATGCCCTGCAGCCGCCCTGATACTGACTACGATATTGAAAGTGAAACAGAAACCTCTTCCTGGATCAACTAGTTTGACGCCGTTCCGTGAGCGAGTGAGATTAGTGAGCGAGAAATACGAAGTCCTTTTCATACTTGTATCTGAAGCAAATCCACTTGGCGAATATGTCGGATTACCAACAGCTTCAGATATGGTTGGTTATGCCGATTTTGTTCGCTTTACTATGAGCCTCCAAGCAGGCATCTCAACCTTTCTGGTCTCTGGCTCGGAGGGAACTGTCTCAACATGGGCCTTGGCCATTATGTTCCGTTATTCTTCAGCAGCGAAACAATTTGGGCAGTTTCTTCACTTTCGTGATGGCGTATGGGAATTGTTCCTTCGCCGAGCTGGTATCAACATCAGCGCAGCACAAGTTATAGCAGGCCTACTTGTATCCGAATATGGAGATTTCGGACTAGCAAAGTTTCTGAGCATGAGCGCAGAACAAAGAGTGTCCAAGTATGGTCAAATCATGGGAGGGAAGAGGATAATAAACAATGTGTCAAGCATCCTGGACCAAGAGTGGGCGTAAGCCGTTAGTTACCGCAATGGAAATATGACCGCATTTTATGCACATCTCGAGCATATTCAAGCATTATCACATCGCAGCACCGAGCTCAGTGAGATGGCTTCTATTGCCCCACGCCCATGCCCATGCTTACCATCTACGTTTCTACGTCTAATCGTGCTACCCGAAAATTAGAGAAACAGGTCTAGTGCCTTGTCAAATAACAAAATGCCAAACTCGTTCAACAGACTTCCCACATGGGGCGCGGTAAATTTCGCGAGGGTAAGACGCCTTGCGACGTCTTTAACCCAACGTAGACGACTCGGCGCGTTGGATTTGATAGATTGACGGAGCGGGACTGAATGCCGTAGTAGTCGGAGATAGCGTGTGTCAGCCAGCGTCTGGAAATTGTTAGCACTGAATATTGCTTTCGAGATAATGAGACTCACTTGAAAGCGGCGCTCTCATCAGTACCGAACGAGTCAAACACCATGCCTGAATCGACCGTCTCCTGCGAGACCTCTCGATGCGCATGTTTCCACGTCGCCTTCTTCTCCTTCAACTCCCTCATGGCGCCGTTTCTACCGACAAACACAATCTCCTCATCATCCGAGTCCATTTGTTCGGCTGCGCTATCGGCGTCCTCATCAGCATCAGCAGCAACAGCCTGTGTTTCGGCCATGGCCTGCTGGCTGGCCAGGAATTGTCGCACAGGCTCTTCCAGCGATCGCACCCACGTGCGCACAAGGGGGCTACGCTTGGTCGCCTCGCGCAGGTCGCGAGGAACCTCACCAGCGCCAAGGCCAGTGGCACTGCCTGTTTTGAGCTGTTGCTTCTTTCGCTCAGCCTGGAGACGAGCAGTCTTATCTTCAGCGCGCTGGCGCACTCCCCGGTCCCAGAACTGGGCGAGTTGGTAGGGAACTCGGTGGATGGGATGCGTAGGATGAACTTCGTAGTCGGAAGGCAGAGGAGGTTGAACGTTCGGAACGTGCATCAAACGGTCTAATACAGTGAGTCCAATGATCAGTATGACAGTGCATAAAATGAAGCAGCCCATGTTGTGAATCGCTTCCCCGAATATCAATCATAGTGGCATACCATTCTCCCATCGGCGTCGTTGGCGACTCCCCTCCTTGCCCTTCAGAACCAGTTCGCGTCTTCGCTGACTATCCCTCCTAGAAGGTGGACGTCTCAGGGTCGATGCCGGCTCCTCACGGCCGTCAAAATTAACATTGCGCTCTGGAAACTTGGGTGTAGCGTTGACAGCTTCATCGATAGGGATAGCCAGCGGGGCACCAATTCCACGGGCAACAGGCGACACGCTGAGAGATTGAAGAGCTGAGATAGTCCAAGCGTCAATGTCAATGGCCGAGTTCTTGACCGGCGTTGGAGGCGACTGGACCTGGACAGCTGCCAATGGTGGATTTGCCGCGGTAGAAGGAGTGGTTGTGGCCGGCTGTTGCTCGGGTGGCGGGACGGAGTTGTAGATAGCCATGATGATAAGACTCGCGAGGGGCCCTGGCGATAGTGGGCGATAAGGTTACAGGTGATGATATGAGGGCCGTTTAGAGAGCGAATTGATACTCTCAGCCGATGTGTAGAAAGACAGTGACAATCTAGTGAATATAAAGAAGAAGTATCTCTAGGAGTTATAGATCTTGGGATGAAGAAAGAAGGAGAAATGGCTCCGATGGGATGGGAATGGAAGAAAGGGAAGTGGTGGTTTAAACGATCGTCGCCACTGGATTGGATGGAAGCCCTTGGCCCTCTAGTTCTAGTCCCGGGACCCTCCTATCGTCTCATGGGGAATCGAGACGGTTCATCACAAGCGAACGAGCCATGATTCATCCAACATCATCGTATTAAATTAACCAATCAGAAACTAACCGCATCCCACAGGGGCAAGCCAGCACAGAAGCAAGGACTCCCGCATTTGCAGGCAATGCGAGTCACCCGTCACCCGTCACCCGCGGGGCGGGGGACTCCTCTAGCCTTGGGTTAGCTTACTGCTGGAGCCTAGGGACAGGATAGGGCCTGGCCTTGAAGCTGAAGCTGAAGCTGGTGATGCCGAGACGTACGTGATGGACCTTGACCGAGTGAGTGGCCCAGTGACAGAGACAGCATCTGTAGATAAGTTTATCTCGCTTCCATCTGGTCATATGATCAACTACCATTCATCATCTCGCGTACACAAGGAATGCATCATTCATGAAGCTGACTTCGAGTCATCAATGCCCCCCCCCCCCACACATACCTAGCGGCATAATGACTGCAATGAGTCAATCTCGGACGTCTCGGGTGAAGGTGATATGAGAAGATATGCAATTCTAAAAAAGTATGCAGCCCTAGGTAAGAAACTAAACATATAAAAAAATAAAAAAATAAAA
>JAALXI010000439.1:0-33491 GCA_012977755.1 Fusarium nurragi | reverse complement strand
TATATCCATCACCAAATCAAAATGCACAAAGTCCTCCGTGTTCGAACCAGCTTAAGTGCCAGCACATAAAATTCATCAACCTCCCTCGGGACGCAAACGTAAACGTAAAGGTCAGGGGAGTTAAAGCGAGGCGGACTCGACCGGGCTCATTACTACCTCACTGAGGGAGTGAGAAGAGAAAAAAGAAAAATTGAAGAAGAAAAGAGTGGGTTCTTTGGTGTTCGTGAAATGAATGTGAGGTGATGGTGGTTGGACGTCGTAACGCTGAGTCTCTGGGTCATTAACGAGATGAATTAATATCTTCATGTCAATGCCGAGACCCCATCACAGATCATCTGGCAGTTGTTTCTCTGGACCGGATACAGTCGTTCTAGAGATGGGGTCTCGGCCTGGCCCCGCCATTTGTTGGCATGACCGGGGTGTTGATGGGGGTCGACGGGGGTTGAAACAAACCATCACGGAAACCGTTTCTCAATATGGTTCGGGATGGTAATCCAATGATACCGGGGTAAGCTTGTTTGCTAAACTCAACGTTGAGACTGAATCCCCTTCTCTGTTTGATTAACCAGGCTCCTCAGATGCCGGGCTCATCCGATGGCCCTGCCAATCTCTGATTGTCGGATGAAGGGTCGCGGTGAAAGGCCTCCCATGAAGACCTCATCGTCGATTGATAACCGGTTCATGTTTGAGATGGAGTGCATTCGCTGATGATGCCGTCGAATATCCAGGGATCGATTCTCCCGGGGCAGATATTCGCTGGAACTGCGAGTGCCAAAGAAGGCGTCGGGATAGTGACCGTGCCAAGGATCACGGGGTGACACTGCACTCATGGTGCTGCTGCGACTGCTGCGGGTTCGGCCATGACGAGCCGAAGGAGGCAGCTTGGCCAATCTTGAGGGCTGGCGCTTCAAGGGTGAGATGAAGGCATCTTCACCTTGAACAGCGTCGTCGGTGAGACCTGGGCGTGAGTTGGGAGCGCGGGCAATGACTGGACTTGATGGGACATCGATGCTACGCTTTTGTTGAAGTGAGCGAGGTGAAAGCTCTTCAGAGACTCGAGGATGAGGGCGATCGTAGACGATGACGCTCGGGGGTTTGCGGATAGAGCTGAAGGATGTGCTCTTCTGTCTTTGGTGATGCTGAAGTTGCCCCTCCAGATCATTAACATGTTGTCTGTTTGCGGCCTCGATGAACTGGATCTTCTCGTGGTTCTTGTCCTTCTTCCACGACTCAATCTCCTCGTCGTTGATAGGTGTGATGCCTCTCTTGAAGAGGTAACGCCGTTGGCGGCTGCGGCGATAGAACAGGCATCCGACTGCGGTGATGGCGGTCATAGGAACCACGGTCGCGAGGACGATGATAAGAACTTGGAGTTGTGAGTACTTCATGGTGATCTCTCCATTCTGTGGTTGAGTGCGGATGCGTCGAGGGCGTGGGATAGTAGGAAGATGTCCCAGGGTTATCGGTCGTATAAAGCTCGCTGCTATAGTCGAAAAGGTGCAAAGTGAGAAGAGAAGATGAGCGAGTGTTGAGCTTGAATGAATTGACTGCTTTGAGTTGCAGGGCGACTGTAGAAGTGGTTAGTTCTTGAAGTAAAGGTGTGGGTGAGAGATGGAATAATGGGGCACAGCACATCAACGTGCCAACCGCTACTATATCATTCAAGGATATGCACATTCAAAATCATGAATGAACAAGGCAAACTGACAGTCAAGTTACGGCTCGGGGCGAATCGAATCAGTACGAATCGAGTCGGTGTAAGTCAACCTCAAGTTCTGGTGTCAACCCAGAAGGATATCGTCGGTAACTGGAGGTGAGGTGAGGTGAGGTGAGGTGAGGATGTATCGACCAGGAACTCGAAAGTCCTGGATGTGGCACAGGCAGGACGAAGGTCGAGAGGTGAAGATGGAGGCGGCGAGAGGATGAAGCTATATAGAGACTGGGGGTTTCAAAGAGTGGGAAAGGGTGTGCATTATTGGACTATCGCTATGCAGAGAGGTACGGAGTACTACGGAAGCGTCATGAATGCAGACGGGATTGATGGGTCTGACTAAAGCGTACTTGGATCGTCATGGTCAGCGTGCAACACATGAGATGCTGCTAGTTACTAACATGGTTAAGAATAAGAACAAGAGAGAGACAGGCGAGATGGTGAGAGACAGGAGAGGAGGCGTGAGATGCGAGGTGTGAGGTGTAAGGTGGAGTTGAGTGAGTTTGGGGTGAGTAGGTTGAGGGGGGGGGGGTGCTCTGTAGCGTGGTGTGTAGTGCACTAAAGTAAAGTGAAGGTGAGCTGCTGACACATGAAACCCTGGTCAGCAAACCCACCAATAACTGGCGTCACAACCAAGAACTGACTCTTTTATTTTATTTTATGTACAGTACAGAGTAGGTAGGTATTATTAGTGCGCGAGTTCCTCTTTTTGCTCGGGTACAGTGTCTAAGAATGCCCTGCATTGCATACGTCGCCAAAGACTCCTGGCCTGGAAAGACAACACACACAAGTTTCGCATTGCTAAGCAGGGAGAAACAGATCACAACCAATGCGAATCGGCCTTCGCCTTGTGCCTGAAGCAGTTGAAACTGGGAGATAATTCCCGCACAGCCAATCCAACTCGACTCGTGCCTTTCTTCTTCTGTCTCTGGTGTGAGAGAAAGAGAGTCAGTCCATCGCTCTCTTACTACAGTGGAGTAGATACCCCCTGGTGAGACCCGACGGCGCTGGGCACGGTTCAGGACGTTTAAGAGCGAGCGACCGGGTCGTCTTTAGTGGAGTGGAGAAGGTCGTGCCGTGCTCGTCCGGACCAGGAGGGCGCTGGCGGCGCTGGCCAGTGGAGGTCGGGTCCAAGAACGGGGGACAGGGGCCTTCAGAGTTAGCACCATCAGCGCTCGGCCATCACCATCATGGACGTGGCACCCTCAGGGACGCGGAAACTAACCTAACCACCAGGGGATATCATCTTGGCATCTCCTTCCCTCAAACACAAATCCAGACAACTATCTCTTGAAGCCCATGGCATACACATTCCTCAGTGGCAGTTGCAAGGCTTACATAGATAATATCTCACTCATGTAAATGGTTCCTTACTTTCGTAATGCTTCGACTTGCGAGTGACCTAAGCATTAGTCAAACCAGGTCGAAGGCAACCCCCCTATTCCTCAATGCTCATCGTCAAATGCTTTTCTGTCTCATCCTCCCTCGGTAATCTCTAACCTCAAACTCACTTTCAGCTGAATACCATCAACTCTTCCTGCAAATCGAGATCTCGACCAGGATCCCCCAGGTTTGCAGCCTCACCTCCTCGTCATTGAGCCCCTCACGTTATCGTCAATTCCGTCTCTTGCTTCGTCTAAAATCACCGAATAGTCTGGCCTTGCCAAGGGTCTAAGACAAGCATGCTGCAGAGCTGACCACGCGCCAGTTGGCAAGGGAGAAACATTCTATCACTCTATAAAAAACTGGTTACTCCAGTCTTAATTCTCAGCCTGCGCTCCCAGATATGGATGAAAGGACGTCACCCGCCCATATCACACACGACTGATAATCAGTGCGGTCACGCTGGTAGGACGCGATCAACTGCAAGGGGGTCGAAATCCCGCCAGGCCTGGAATGCGCAGAGATTAGATATTCCTGGCTCTTTGTCTTCATTCTCCCATCGTGAAGCCGTGTCTCACTCCGTCACGTCTCATCTTGTCCATTCACGATACGGTGTAGAATGTGACACGCCACAATCATGTTAACAGCTCTCCACTATCTCCTTCTACAGCTGAGCTGGGAGATTGCCCTTCAGCAAAATAACTTCACGAATACGCGTGCTTTGGTCTGATCCGGCTTATCTGTCACCGTGCCTGGCAAAAGCAGACCATTGTGAACAGCGTTCAGCCACATCGTAATACGAGGCCGACTCTTTCTGTCGTTGCTCTTGCATGCAACAATCAGCCCGCATGAAACATGCCAAATGGAAATGCACGACAACATTCTATCCAACATGCTTGGCCTAGAACTTCATCCATTGCTACCACCTTGGACGGATATCAACCGGTCCGGCATGAACTTGCCTAGTTAGGCAGGAAGGCTGTCAGCCATCAAACAACCGAGCCTATCATCTTGGCCGTTTTGGTACCAAGTCGACGCGCTGTTCAGAGTATAATGACACTATTTTGAGACTATGAAGGCTCAGACTCTTAACTTCAACGTTCGAGCTGTCACCGCCTTCGAAGCCGAACTCGTGATGTTCCCTGCTGTGGATCATCTTCAGGTCTTGAAACATAAATCAAGACGGCACTCGACTCAAGCCACTGTCCATGCGGGGGAAGCTATTTCGAACATGTCCACAGTGTTTATGCGTGAAGAGGCTCTTCCAGATTCTCATTCTGCCAGTTCCCGAGTCTGTTCCTGTGGCTGGCTTTGCTTGTTCCTGGTTCCTGGCCGAGTCACGCCACTATTGCAGCCGAAGACCGCCCAAGACATCTCCACTTTGAAACTGGTGCACGCTAACTCATAGGGATTCTCGCTGATACAGACCGCTATATCGTCTCGGACACTAGTCCCCTCGATTGAAAGGATACCCCCAGGATATATGATCCATGGTCCCTGCGCTTGGTTCAACTCCTTTGCAAACTCCGTGACAATGTCAATTTGTCTCAGTTGAGCCATATAGCGATTGCAATGTGGTGCTCATCAACAAAAAAGAAGAGAGAGAAAAGAAGAGACAAACACAAGCGTCAAGCCCAAGCGTTCACTTAACCCGAGTAAGTCATCGTCTCCGAAGACTAAGCGAACCCATACCGTGTTTAACGGGCGGGAAGAGCCTATCAGCGGGACGGCACACAGTCCGATCTTGTTTGTTAGTCCGTCTCCCCCCGCCCCCTTCCTTCTATTAGCGATACTCTCTTCTCGTCTAAACCCTTTCTGTCTGGCGCCTGTCTTGGAGGTGATTCTATATTCTAGCGCAGAACCCGTCTTGCCTAGCCAGGCCGTTCATTAATGGGCTTCGTTTTTTCCCGCATTTCAAGTTGAAGAGCTTGCTTGATCGACTTTCTCCCGCACTCTTTGCCGAGGAATGTCGATGTCGTATAGACATCACATTAATTGGAGAAAAGAGTAAACGATTTGTCAAGGTTACAACACCATATCGTCAACATCAAACATGCGCCCTCCTGTTCAGAGTCTATTGCCTCGTGACCTAGAAGGCTGAAGAGGCTGAACACAGCCTACGACCAATATCCATTCTTCAAATTAGATGCTTGTCCTTGCCCACTGTGGGGAAGGGAAATCAGGGGCCCAGTGATCACAGCTCTGAATGTTGTTGTTGTTGTTGTTGGTGAATCTCTCATCTTCCTGTTAGGCTCATACACCCACCATACACCGCTTCTTCCAACGAAAAGGATGCCATGAAACGAGACGGGCCCCAGCCGCTTCGGCATTGTCACCACTGTTTTTTCCAACGGTCAGCGGCCAAACAGCCACTTGAAATGGTAAAGGACAGACCACGGCTCTCGAGAATCACCACCAGGTATTAATCGAGTTCCTGCTGCAGTGGGCCTACAGAACCGTCTGAAAAGGTGGTGGGACGCTGGAACCACAACCTCGGGTTGGCCAGAAGGGCACACCACAACTGAAATGGGCTCGTGTGTCAGTCACGCCCGGCCGTTTCCTACTTACTTGATCGCGCTCCTCCTGCAAGGCACGCGTCCTCCTGATCATGGCGAGTCTGCGAGGGGTAAGATGGGCATGGAGTTGGAGAGTTTGGTCCAGAGTCGGCCGCTGGTTGGTCCAATTCGGCACCTCTTCTTGCTGTTCCTGTCTGACCAATGTTCGTCAAAGCTACGACACCATCAAGAAATGACTTGCAGCTATAGCTCGTCCATATGCGGCACAAGGCTGAGCTCGTGACAGGGTCGAGCAAGCGAGTTTAATTGCGCTCGGCCTAAGCAGACGAGAAAAGCAAGTCGTCCACCATCTCGGGCATTTCCAACCTAGAGTTCAATTGCTCGCCAATGGTATTTGCGGAAACGTAGTCGTGCCTGATGGCAAGATGATCTGTGAGTCTACAGACAGTTCACAGAACTGATACCAAGGCAGGATCTTGAGACATTGGATGGAACGGCAGACGGGATATTTCGGCAACCTCTATATCCGTCCACCTCGTTATACCAACTTAGATGATGGCAATGGCTGGTATAGCCTGTGTCCTTATGCGACAAACCCATCACTCTACCTATCGCATCTCGCGCCACGGTAATAACCAAGCGAAACACAGCAAAGCGAAGCTTCGCATTCAATGTTATGTTACGGAGTATGGCCCAGGGTCCTCGCAGTCAATGCTACCACACGTCGATATCAGACAAGGGCACATAAGAGTTCCAAGCACAGCAGCGTCATTGCAAGTCCACTCTATGTGTGTTTCTCCTCCCCCGCCGTTTCAAACGTCAAGTTGCTCCACATTGGCATTGTATGGCAGATGGGGCTTAAAAAGGACGTCTCTGATTTTCCAATCTGGCATGGGGTATCATCGTATTCTTCTCCAATGATCTGCAGTTGTATGCAACGAGACCCTGCGGCTTATTGCTTTTTGCTTGTTGGCAAAGGGGCCTGAGACAGTAGCATTCGACGGAAAAGCCAGGAATTGTCGTGGTATAAGATATCCGATGGCCCTACCCTTGATACTCACGGAAGCCTCGGACAAGGGATTGAGTTATGTCTTACTCCGACCTTTCCTTGTCCGATAAGGCGAGATCTAACATTTGAAGAAAAGAGCCGCAGGTGCCGTTTGCTTAGGCCGTTCCATGCTGTGGCGGCTGGGCTGGGCTTAATTGACATTTTGGACCGTTTCTGAGGCTGCGGCAAGCTAATCTAATACGACAGGGTTTGGCACAGGCACCATCCCTGTCCGAACATGATCGATCGTCAGCCGACGGCTTAAAGAATGTCTGTGCTTGATGCTTCAGAGATTCTGCAGTGAAGGATGAAGCAGAATATTCTTCACAAGAGTTCAGACTTTTCAAAAATTGCATGTCATGGGCCGGACTACTCCACCAATACTTTGTTCACGGTGGCCAAATCGCGACTTGAACCAGCGCTGCGTTCAACGAGGCAACACAAGTACACCAACAATCGAGCGTTCAAGGATCATCTACCCCACAATCACGTTCGCAGACATGTCTACTATAGGTAAGGAGAGACCCGATTCTTCTTACCGCTAGAAGAGACGGGCGAGTTTGGGCTCCGTCTCTAAACAATGGCTAATGCACTCGAATCTGACTCGCATTCAGGTGTTGGCTTATGCTATGGCCCGATCCAATCCAGCAGAGACACAAAGCATCATGTCCACCGTGAACTACTTCTGGGCCCAAGGCCGTTACCATTGCCATTGCAGCCCAACTTAACCGAGCCTCTGCAGGTAAAGAGTACCAGACGGGTGGATCAGGCAAGGAAATAATCCAAAGGTTGGTGTGATTGCGCAGGGATCTCTCAGCAAGTCGCAGTCGCAGGAACCATCTGCAAGCGGCATGCGGTGCCAACGGATCGCATTGATTTCGCATCCCATGGCCACGGTCAAGGTTTCTTCTCGGTCCAACGAACATGCCATCGTCTAGGGCTGAGGCAGGCAGAGAGCGTAGAGGGCCTCAAAAGCTGGCCGCCTCTTGATCGGAGGGAATCTGTTGGCCGGCTTCTCATTCTCGAGCCTGTTCCTGGATTACAGGTTGACAGGTTGCAAGCTGCAGCTGCAGCTGCAGCCGCAACACAACCTAGGGTCACAAAAGATGGTCGCATGAAACGTGGCATGTGAGTTACTGCTTCTCGCCACCGAATCAAGTTTCTGTTCCTGTTTCTCTCAGAAAATGCCGCTTTTTCGCCTTCTCTATGACTTGTGCCATCAACAGCCGAATTATAGCACGCCATGTCATGCTGTTGCTGTTGCTGTTGCTGTTGCTAACGGCTTGCTTCAGCCACCCCGTCTCGATCAATTCCTGTGTATCACCGTGCAGGGTTGCGTATTTTAATCAAGTGTGCGTATAGCATTAAGACATATACTTGCTGATATATCGCAAAATGTCACAGTCGTTACAGTGGCTGATCTCTGCTACCCTGGTCTATGGCTTCGCGACTGACTCGTCAAGCCACATGCTAATAACGGCTGAAGTTTTCCGTCCGCGCTATTGCCGTGTATAGTTCTCAGCCACGAAAATGCAGTGACCTGAGCCTGTCGTCAAGCTTTGCACTTGTGTTTCGGAAGGCTGATGCTTCGTCAGGGGATAAGAGGCGGTGAGTTGACGATATGGTGGTACAGAGTAGGTTCACTCGCAAAGCGGTTTGAATTCGAGGGAATATGGAAATGAGAATACGGAAAGACATCCCGACAGTGCAAGCAACCAGTTACAGTCCAAAAGAAACGAGAAGCAATATTCAAATCAGGAAACCACTGGGTATCCCGTCTGCATCCATATCCATATCCATCTACACCCTGCTTGACAAGTTTGTCAGAACGACGCTTGTCGCTCAAGTCTCCCGTGAGAACGAACCTCATCGGCCTGTGTCACAAGATCACTCCAATCCACAGGACCTGGAGTCTCTCCGCCTTCCCACCGGAAGTCACCCTCTTCCTGCTGAGGAAAGAAGCTCTCCTCGTCGGAGCCATCTTGATGAGACACCATAACAAACCTTTCATCACTCCAGTCCTCACAGGCATCCCTTTCCATCATCATGCACTCGAACCACGCCTCCTCGCCCCTGCACAGGCGCTCCTGACAGTACCTGAGTTCTGTGTACATACCGAGATCCCTTAGGAAGTCTAGGACGTCGTATGTGCACTCCTGGGAATGGTCATCACGAGATAACCTGCCAATGACCCGCATCAGGTGTGAAGGATCCGCGTCTCGTGCCCACTCAAGCATACGACACTGGATCTTGATCCAGATGACGATCCATTCGGCATCAAGACTACCACCTCCTAAGCGCGACTCGACAGTGGGCTTGGTAGAGCTACCCGCATTCTGGGGATTGCGTAGCAGGCTACGTCCGAGCTGTCCTAACCAGTTGCTGGTGTACCCTTTATGGCCATGAGTCTCAGTCATCAAGTACGCGACCTGATGGACGCCAAAATCGCAGGCCATGAGCTCGGCAACCCCTTTCCAGGCAAGTTTCGTGTTGGGGTTACTCTCCTGCTCCCGGTAGAGTTCTGGGATGTTATACCTGTCTGGTTGCATGACTTTCACCTCCTCAAGAGACACGGCTTTCTTTTTCGTACGTCCTTCATCGAACAAGGGTGCTGTACCAGATGACGAGCCACAACCCGTCAACTCAGGCGCTGGAAAGCCAACTTGAGGCGGCAATCCGCGACGGATAGATTCGCCGTCGAGGCGAGTATCATTGGCTTCCGGGCCCATGTGTTTCTCCAATGGTACGATTATTGTATTGCGCTGTACGCCTTTGGCCTTTCTCGGACGCTCGAATGGTTCGCTGCCTTGGTCTTCAAAATCCGAGCCGTCGCTTTCATATTCGGGCCCCAGGTAACGAAGGCCGCCGTGTGCCCTCGCTTCAACTTGCCGAATACGTCGCCGTAGTAGTGCCCTGAGAGCAACAGGGCTTTCTCCGAGATACCTCGCTCGTGCGAGATAGCGAGCAGTGAATCCCGATTCCGCGTCGGCTACATTGCGAGCCATGTCCGCGGTCACGCCCATGGTCAAGCCAATGCCATTCCAGCGCCGAATAGACCTAGACCAGCCTGCGAAACTTCGCGTGGGACACTGTAAAGTCGATAGCACCGGCTCAGAAGCCCACAGAAGGGCTGCGTAGTTTCTGGACGCACGCAAATCCAGCAGATGAGGCCCATTGCCAACATGGACATGAAGGCCGCACGACGTATTGACTCGGACGCGCAGTTTGGTGGTCAGAAGTCGAACAACCGCCGACACGAGCTTGTATGCCTCGTCGCAGGCGTACATGGGTGGACTCGCTATCTCTACCGATTCCCAGGAGTACATAGGATTCTGGGTTCTTCCTCCATCCTCATCGACCGAACCATCCGTCTTGACAATCCATGGATGGCCTGCTGATTTGCGATCGTGAGACCCTTCTGCGCGGATGCCATGGTCCCGCAACAAAGCTATGACGGCTTCATAACCAGGGTATTCATACGTAACTGGGGCGATACCGGGAATATTGTCGTCTGATTCCACACCTCTTGGCAGTGTAGGCATGAGGAATTCCAATTCGACGCCGAAACTGATGCGCGGAGGCCGTGTATACTTGTCTTCCTGCTTTGGGTTGTTAGCTTCATCGTCAACATGCTCCTTCGCATGCATCTTGCCCTTTCCCTCTGTAGTCGGTCGATTGTTGTTTTCGATTATGATCTTCGGCAAAGAACTCATGTCGTGTTGTTTTCGGGAGTGATATTCAATCAACGAGAACCTGCTCTGCTGCTTGATGAGGTAGGATTGTCGATGTGTGAAGATAGTTCACTGTGAAACGTTCAAAGCTGTTGTTGAGGAGCTTCAGACTCTGAGGCAACAGCATCTCTATATATGTGCCTTGAAACTTCGACATCTGTTCGGCAACATTAGCATGTTCGCAAATTAAGGTAACAACCATCAAGTGCCAACCCGGTCATCAGCCATGTTCCTTCGACAACCCCATCATTTAACACAGGAACACGATAACATCCCGGCAGCCCTTTGTACAATTACACGACTTGGTACACCATACGTTGGTCTAGATTAAAGGCCTTGAAGCCAAAGCAATTCTTTGTTGTTTGTTCATAATCAAGTTTCCCTACTCCCTTTCGCCTCTTGCTATGATTGAATTGAACTGAATGGTAACGCATAAGCAGATATTCACCATCCTCGAGTGCAGCTTTCTCTCTTCCCTCCTTGATCACCACAGAAGATTGTCGCCCACTTGCCTCCCCCTCCACCAATCCACCTCCCGGGACGCCGAAGCGTGTCATTACCTCGTCCAAAGCTTCCGTCGTTGGTTCTTTACTCATCAAAAGGTATCGCATTGCATGTCGAAAAGGTGTGTGTTGTATAAGAAAAAAATGCGCAATAGTGAAAACAGGCTTGCGCGCAACTCCAACCTGTCGCCTACCAGTACGGTACAGGTACGGCACGTGGTGGAGTACTAGGATTTTGTCGTGGTACTGCTGATCGCAATACCCCACGCTTCAATCTCCAACACTTAGATCATGTAAGCCAACATGCCGAGGGCGACAGCAGCGGCAGCACCTCTGCCCACTGGCGCCATGGTAGGGGCAGCGAAAGCGTCGGAGGATGTCGAGGTGACAGACTTGGCAGAGCCAGTAGCATCTGACGAAGACTTGGTGGCTGATGAAGTGGCAGAGCTGCTAGCAGTGGTACTGCTATCATCATCGCCGTCGTTGCTAGCAACATTCTTGGGAGGGTCTTGCGTCGCACACTTGCTGTTGATCTTGGATTTGCATTCCCGCTGGCCCTGTTGACTCGTGGTGTTCTCATCGATGCACTGACTGAAGAGTTGCTTGCAGATGAAGGTAGGCATGGTTTGGATGTAGTACTGAAGACCGGGGGTCGAGCTGTTGGAAGAGCATTTGCATTCCCACTTGAGATCAGACTGTATTAAAGTGTTAGCATCCTTGCAGATATAACGAGAGAATTCAACCAGTAAAAAGTTCTACATACCTCAGTACACTGGTTGCTGTTTGTGTCATCATTGCAGAGGGTGTCGCAGGTGTTTTGCTGGGCTCCGCACCAATCAGCTGTAATTTGTTAGCATAGCGAACATAGCTTTCCAGTTCTCAGCACGTACATCTGGTGGCAAGATCAACAGAGTTGGGATCAATGGTCATGTCAAGGGAGCTCTTGTAGTTCTGAACAGACTGGGCCGAGACAGCCGAGATGGCCATGGCGAGGAGGGCAAAGGAAGAACGCATCTTGAATGATGTTTGGGTTGTGTGTTGTGATGTGATTATCGAGATGAAGACGGTGTGATAAGTGGAACGATGATGAATGGATGTCCTGCGTTTTGTTGTTTGCGCAAGGTGACTGAGGTGGGTAACCTTTTTAAGTTGTTGATCTTGAGGATTGATGCAAACGGAACACGGAAGGAAGAGAGGAAAAGAAGCGCACACGCGAAGATTTAAGGGCAGGTGCGTTAGATTTTAAACTGCGGGAGAGGAAGAGCGAGAGGGAGAGTAGCTTTCTGGGAGGGAAGGTAACGATCGGATTTGGTCTGGCTTGGCATTGCCTGGGCAGTGGGCAGGTGCAGTCACTGGCCTCGGTTTGATTACCTTACCTTGCCTCTTGGCTCTTGCTCCAAGACTCAATGAAATCAAACTCGGCCCCGGCACGCCCACGGTCCGTAACCCACGAGGGTCTCCATCTCTGGCAACTCAATGGCCGTTCGACCAATGAAATATCCTCCTGACCACATCTGCCATTGACTTCTCTCCATACATCGCTGCAAACTCTCCCGTCTCAACAAGGGAAAGGACGCACAGGCACAAGTCGGCTAGAGGTCGCATCGTGCCCACACCTTCCTTGTCCTGACCACTCACGTCGCACACCATCTGGACCTTGTCGGTCTTGGCCAGCGCCATTTCCTTTTTAGTCGTCATGACTGCCATTCAACCACCACATTTCTCCGCGCAGGCACAGGAGAAGGCCGGGCCCGACTGTCTACGCTGCGTCTTCCACAGCAACGATCGGGATGTTTTTGTCACGTTATGGGATCCTGCCTCTTGTCGAAGGAAGCAGCAAGGACCAGGCAAGCGGCTGGGGCAAGTGGGACAGCCAAATCGATTGTCACTCAAAGTACTCCGTGCCCACGGAATTTGACCAGGATTGAGTTTTTGGAGGTATGAATGTCAACAAGCACCACATTGAGCTGGGCAGCAAAGTCCCGATATTGCGCTAGATTCCAGCGGTTCTCCCTCTTGTCATCGCACAAAATTGTCCAACGCAAGGGCCCCCAGCGCAGAATTTACAATACGAACGTCCATCCATGAGCTCGGTCCTGACGAGCAAGCGAAACCTCAGTCCGGCATCTAGAGAGGCCCATATCTGAGACCAGTCAATTAGTTCAGTTGTCTTGCATCACCATTGTCTCTGATATCTGGCACAGACCATCTTAGCGGCCTACCATATCGCTGCCATTATCCCCTTGCTCCCAATAACACGAAACAGTACAGAAACAGAAACGGAGGCAGAGGCAGACGCTGAACTGTCTCTTGATCATGTTCAGAGGTTTTCTGCTACGAATAGTGTTTCTTGGCAATATAACATTTGTGAGGAGGGAGGTTGGCCGAGCAATGTTTAACACAAGTGCTTGGCGCCAGGTTGGTCTTGTCGCGCGACTGGAGACGGGATCTGCCCAGAGGCGCCGTTCCGGAACTGACGGAATCGTGGAAGCGGAAAAGGCGATTTTCATTTCCATCTCCATTCTCGTTCTCATATTGCTCGTGGAGAAAAGGCCCGCCAAGATGCTAATCTTTTTTCCAACGGGGCCACGGCACCCCAGCGCCGATGTATCATGCACCCGGACCTTTTGTCCACGTTGGGTAGGTTATCTCTTCCGTCGCCATGTTTTGTTGTTGTTTACAGTCCTTGCTTTTGACTGTCGCAAAGTAAATAAGCCATGATACGTGAGAGTTTCATCTGCTTGAAGGGGAAGCATGGGAAGACCGGGGTTAAGTGCTGAATATTCCAGCCCCTACTTATCTTCTACGACTTACAACTCATGAGCGTTTTTGGTGATATCAAGATACCCCAATGTTTTCCTCTCGCTCTTCACCGAGATTGTACATAGAGAACCCAGCTCATCGAAGCGACAACTGGACGATAAAAGACTTGGCTAGCGCAAATCTCCACCCTTGGCCCATGTCCCCTTGTCTCGTCGCATCTAAAGTGCGTCACTTCATCATCCCCGTCGCGAACTAATCTGCCCATTTCCTGCCCCCCTGATTGAGTGAGCTACTCCTCAATCATTGTCCTCGTTGCAGTCACTGGCAACCCGTGTATGGTTGATCATACTATCTAATAAGTTAAGCAGCTTAAGTGCTTTAGCCTGTAACCCACTTCCATTCATTTGATACTCAAGTTCCTATGATGAAACCAAGGCCGGCTTTCAGACGAGGTTTGGAGCAAAAGTGTTGGCAAGCTTGTGCCAGCACTCACCAATGAGAAGTACCAATTTGCACCCCAGACGCGACCAAGTCAGCGCCGTTAACATGGATGTAAGTCGGTTATTAGCCGTCAGACTCACTGCCAATGCCAGTACTTTCAAGCCTCGGCGCCACGAAGATCTGTTGGTCTATGGCCCAGGGATATCACGTTAGTGTTTTTGGGCATCCCTTTATTTTGCCAATGGTGATCCTATCTTCTGTTCCTGGTTTCCAGCCACCTTTTGTTTGTGAGGGGCGGGAAAAGGTTTGGCGACCTGGCAACTGGGCAAACTCTACGTATGTTCGACCTGCAGTATAGGTTTCCAGTCAAATCTCCTGCTACCAGGCTTACGGTTGACCAAATGACCAGTCCCAGCCTCATGTGAAGTAAACTTTGATTGCCTCTCACCAAAAGGGCCTGAGGTATTTGACGAGACCAGCAGAGGCTTGGTCAGACTTACAAAGTTCTAGGCCCTGTTAGCCTCCCTGCAGCCACATCGCGGACAAGCTAACGTTGACTGGCCTGCGGGCAACGCATGGTGGTTGTCAGGGCACGCGTGCGCCTAGTGACAAGCATAAAGAGTTGAGTTGGCTTTGAGTGTTTCGCGGTCGATACCAGCAACCTCAAGTTGTTGTGATCTGTGCTTCGGTGCCGGTGCCGGTGCCGGTGCCGGTGCTCCGTCAAAGACAGGACCCTGCTGCCGTTTGTTCCGTTTCATTGATTGTGGTCTTCAATGCTAATCTTGCTGCATTCCCTAACGGCTCGGCACGGTCTTCCGAGTCCATGCGTTGTCCCTCGTATTCAAGACAAGCATGTTCGTCATCGTGAAATATGATGGCATATATAGCTGGCATCGTGGCTTTGGCCTCTGACATGTCGAGTGTTTCTGATTGGGCTTGTTGTTCTCCCTTTGACTTGGCATTTTGGATAGTGGTTTTGGGCATCGTATGGAGATGAAGGCTACCCAAGGGGATATAGAGAAATCAAGTAGACTAAAGGCTTGGTTCATACTGATGTTGTCTAGGTATTTCTGTCTTCTGGTCTAAAGCGACCAAGTTCATTGAACCCCCGAGGGTAATCAAGGTTATGAGTTCAAGCCTTTACTTCTCAATAACATAATAGTAGTGTGATGCTTGGACTTTCTTCAGCCAGCCAGTATCGTACTGCACTAGTCCTGTTCTCATTCGAATATTGCTCGTGCGTCTGCATTACGATCCATGCTTATGTAGCATTTGGCAATAGTATTGATGAATCGGGACGTGAACAATATCCATGAACTTGAGTGCGATACTATCACAATGTGATCATTCAAGTAATTAGGTAGTCTAGAACAAAATCATCACACCGCCGGCTGGTATACTACCACATACCTAAAGCCTTGAGCAGTTCATACTACTATTGAGCTATACTGGAGCATCTTAATATACTATAAAAGTTTCCTTAATATTATCATAGGTTATCATAAGCTTACCTTTGTCCACTGACATACGTACTATAGTTGGCGGATTTTATTTCTATCCATCAGAGAGGAGGAACAGCTATAGGTTAGCCAACTTGCTACTCATATGTGCCAATGGTAGTAGTGTCTCGTCGCTATTCGACCGGAATCAGTGGGGGTGGAGAGCTCAGGTAACGCGGTTTAGCGGTCCCTGCATGACGATCTACAGCTCCCAATACCATTGGTTGATAGCTCCAGAGCAAACAACTCCAACTGACTTTGTCAGTCCGCGACAGCCTTTATACCTAGTACCTTATTATCGATCGCGAACGGATACCCCGCGACAACTTCAACGGCTTTTTTCTTCACATGCAACCGGTATAACAAAAACAGAGCCATAGGGGAACACTCGATGCTTCCCGACTGTCGCTGACCCCTCCATTTCCTCTCCTTTCCACCATCATCCATCAACTCGCCCTCCGGAATCGCCTCATGCCCACGCCTCTACCATGGATCGCCTACCACGCGAGCTCATCGACGCAATACTCCAACAATGCATAATTCACGGCCCCAAAAATGCAGTTCTCGACCTTCGGCTCGTCTGCCGTGTCTTTGACCAGATCCTCAAGCCGTTCGTATGTCGCACTCTGGACCTAGAGTTCTCGCGCTTGAGCAAGACGAGCGGCGAGACACCTCCTCAAATGGATGCGCTGCAAACGATCGGATATCATTGCAAGAGTCTCTATATTGACCTGATGGTTCTGCGGGACGACTGTGAGTTATGAAGCTTTGTCTCTCAAGATGTGGCAACTAATAAGAATAATTCCATAGTGGAAGTTGAGTTTCTCGATACCGTTTTTGCACGGGTTCCATCCATGACAGACTTTTGTCAAACGCTACACAAAAAGTACTGCATGAATGAGACATCGTTTACAGAGACAGATTACTATCGGACCGTCGAGGAAATGCTATTCTACTGCCGCGATGTCGACCGTCTGCGACTCAACCTCCCCTTTCAGCTTGTCGGCCGTCACTGTAACGCCGCCACCATGATCCTGGCCAACACGTTGAAGGCGTTTGCACACCGACCCGAGGAAGACTCAGCAAAGCTCAACACCCTCGTCATAGAAAATGTGACCGACGTAGCGATACGCCATCTGTGGATGAACCCGATCGATGTGATGAATATCATGAAAGTCTTGGAGGTGCTGGAACACCTCGTCTTAACCTTACGACGGCACGAAAACGAACCCATCACTGTAGGCTTGTTTGGATCTTGCCTATGGAACCTTGTCGAGAATGCGGGGGATCTGAAGAGCCTCTGTTTGATTGGGATGGACCACGATGATCGCCCCCCTCGAGGGCTGAAGCAGACAAAATTCTGGCAAATGCCGATTGACGAGTGGCGCGCCAAATCACTACCTGCTCCCAATGTCATACACTCCAACCTGACATGCTTGGAGCTCAAGCGGATTGAGCTGTGTCCCGAGGTATTCGTCCGTACTGCGGAGAACTTTGGGCCAACGCTGCAAGAGCTTTACCTGAACGAAGTCTACCTCAAGGTTGAGCAGTCTCGAGACTGGAATGAGGATTCTGAGAAGATCCTCTGGGTCGGACTACCCAACCAGCGCCCGGGGGAGGATTGTCATTGGATCGCCATGGCGCTGAGATGCGCTACACCTCATATGAGAATCTGCCGAGCATCCTTCCTGGCGTATGATCACTACATGCTCGAAGATATGCCCAGCCAACCAGAATTTGATCTAGCAGACCCTTGCGGCCTTGGCCGAAGCGTCTCTCAGCGCTTCGTTGAAGTTGTTATGGGGATCCACCAGCCTACAGCGCTCACCAAAGATGTTGTCGAGTATCTACCTGCAGACACTCACTTCGACGGTCTCGTGAACAATCTCCGTCCACGGGACCGTGCTCTGGGCGTGGTGGAATACGATACCAACGCATACCAGACAGCTGTTGCCAACTCAACGTCGGAATGGCAACGTAGCATTGACGGTGTTTTCCCCAATTGCAACTCTAATACTCTCGACGAGCTACACTACATCGCTGAGACAGCGTGCCAAGGCATGAATGAAATACACCGGCGACGCAACGAGTGGACCGCCGAGAACAGCATGGCGAACGAATTCACAGAGAATCTCTTCAATATCCCAGCCTCAGACGACGAACATGTTTGATGCCGACCCAGGGCTACTTAATTGACAAAACGAAATATCACGAACGATTCATTATAGACAACTTCGAGAAATCGAATAATGGTTTTCAGGTAGCTTGCCATTATCAAGCCTCAATACCAATTAGATGCGATTTGCATCAATTTTGACCCAAGTCGCTGTATAAATGCCCACCCAGGGGGCTTCGAATGAACCACAACCTCTCTTTTTTGTTTTGCTTTCAAGCATCCTCAAACAAAGAAAAACAATTCTCATAACGTGTCATCATGGGTAATCTTCTAAAACGTGGAAATACAAGATCGGAAATATCTGGCGTCTAGTGTCCGTTGGAACCGTTGGTGCCATTGAAGCCGTTGGCCTTGGCAGCAGAGACAGCCTTCTCAAGGGCCTGGAGGACATCGTTGGTGAGATCCTGAGCATCCTCGACACCGCAGCTGATGCGGACAAGGTCATCGAAGATGCCCACAGCCTCACGCTGATCCCGAGGGATACCAGCATGAGTCATGCTGCTGGGAACCTCGACTAGACTCTCAACACCACCCAGACTCTCGGCCAGGGTGAAGATCTTGGTCACCTGGCAGAAACGCTCAGCAGCGGCGTGACCGCCCTGGATGCGGAAGGAGAGCATACCACCGCCGAGGCCGTTGCGGTGTTGCTTCTTGGCGATGTGCCGGTGGGGGTGAGAGTCAAGGCCGGGGTAGTTGACAGCAATGACCAGAGGGGAAGCCTCGAGAGCGCGAGCCACGGCGTCGGCATTGCAGCTGGCCTCACGAGCTCGCAGGTGCAGAGTCTTGAGGCCACGGTGAGCAAGCCAAGAGTCAAAAGCAGAAGGAACAGCGCCAATGGCGTTCTGGAGGAAGCTGAGACGGGCCTTGAGCTCGTCGCTGTTGAAGGCAGCAACACCCATAACTACATCACTGTGACCGTTGATGTACTTGGTGACACTGTGGACGACGATATCGGCGCCGAAGTCGAGGGGGTTCTGGACGTAGGGAGAGAGGAAAGTGTTGTCGACAACGACGAGGACACCATGCTTGTGGGCCTCAGAGACGACGGCTCGGATATCGACGAGGCGTAGTGTAGGGTTGCTGGGACTTTCGATCCAGATCAGGCGGGTCTCGCTGGTAATGTGCTCGGCGATATCAACCTCGATCTCTGGTGTAAAGGTGACCTTGACACCGTGGGCCTTAGCGACCTGAGTGAAGTAACGGTGAGTGCCACCGTAGACATCGGAAACGGAGATGACATGGCTGCCGGCAGCGAGACTCTGGAGAATGGTGGCGGTGGTGGCGGAACCGGAGGAAAAGGCGAGGGCGTACTTGGCGTGCTCAAGAGCAGCGACAGCGGTCTCGAAGTTGGTACGGTTAGGGTTGGAAGATCGCGAATACTCATACTCGCCAATTGGCTTGCCAACGGCGGATTGAGCAAAGGTGGTGGACAAGGAAATGGACTCGATCACGGCGCCTGTGGCGGGGTCATGTGGGGAGCCGGCGTGGACGGCGAGGGTACCGAAGCTGTGGACGGGGGACGGAGGCCGAGGTGGGGTTGCCACGGGGTCCGCGTTGAGAGGAGCAGCAGACATTGTTACTGAGGATTAAGGGGAGGACGATGGGGAGAAGGGGGGTATATTCAATTAAGAGAGGGTCCAAATAGGAGGAAAGGTTGAAGAGGGAGGAAGGGAGGAAGAAGGTTGAGATGGATGTGGTCAAAGAGGTGTTGATATAAATATAGACTTGGTGCTCTAGTGACCAGCAAGTGGAGGTCGAGGCGGGGCTAGAAAAAAAAAAAAGATGGAAAAAGGCCTTATTTTCTTGTGCTGCCCTGGTCTGTTGCAGTCGGCATGTAGATGGAGAGGGACCCTTTATATATCGAAGCTAAAGCGGTTGTTATGCAATCAATTCCGCTGCGCCAAGTCACGGAGCTTCTCCCTCTGGAAACGAGCCTCGGTTAGACGCGATCAAGGGCTGAGATGATGCAAAACTGGCGGGAGGACGGATGTTTTAGCCTTGTTGTCGACTTGGAGTAGAAGTAGACGTGTCGTCGATAAGAAAGAGGTTGTTTTGAAACCTTGACGATCACGTCACAGCAGCCTTGACAGCAAGAGGCAATGAGGAGAATGCAGCTTCTCAGAAAATTGACTCAACAGATTAATAATAATAATAATAATAGCTCAAAGAGAAAATAAACGTAAAAAGAATTGATTGGGTTCGACTCGTGGTCAAGTAAAAAAACAATGCTACTCGAGCTGGGTTTTGCGTGGTCGGATATCGGCTCTCGGTGTACAAAGTACAAGATTGTAAGTTATCGTCGGATTTGTATAGGCTGAGCTGATGAAGATAGTGGACTCATGGAAGGGTCTAGGGAAGGAAAAACGGGCTTCTTATTTATATAATTGGCTTCTGGAGCTTTTCTCAACAGAATTGCATGGATTGAGTTATTCCATTCCATTCATTTGTAAGTCGAAGGCAATAGATAACCCAAAGAGAGAAGAACAGTTGGATTACACAATACAGAGGCCGAGTACCTTTGTCTACTTGCCCCTCATCCAACTTAACACGAAAGATGGTGAGCATCTGATGTACTTGGCTGTACTCTGCACCTGGGGCGACAGCCCGGATGGCGCCATCTCAGGCCTTGTCCCTTTCGTCATCCGTCAGAATAGGAAAGAAAGAAAACGGTCAAAATGGACGGCAAAGATTCTTGCTCCGTTACATATTCATAGTGCGATAAGTAGAGACAGGTAAATGGCTGTGCACGTGTCGATGCGGTGTGTCCAAACTGACTCAACCGCACCGTGGCCTACATGACAAATGTGATTAGCTTACATAGACCAATCCTTCAAACGCTGCCGTCTCCCGCGTGTCGTTCGCTTCTCGCGTTGTAATCGGGTCATCATGTGCCCGATGTCGTGATAGAAGGGAGAAGAGCTCATAGCGAGAGCCGTCAGCGGTGTCTGACAGTTGACCCCACGGAGATTCAACAATGACCAAGATTCCGGCTTTGGAATCAGGACAAAGCATGCAGAGCTGGAATCCTCAAATAGAATTCACAACCGACGTCCCGTGCAAGGATAAGGTTCGTGGCGTGAACAACCTTCCATTCGGGAACCTTTTGGTGTGGGAGCATCGCTGATAGAACAGAAGCGCATTTGTGATTGTTCCGTTTCCCCCGCAAAATCTGACGCACCTGGAGAGGGCCGCCAAAAAAATATTATTAAAAAAATATATAAGCGGTTCCTTGCAGGTCTGGGTTGGCTCAGAAACATCACGTAGATGCATTGAGGACGCGGGGATGTGATGTGTTGTTTCAAGGTATTGATACCTTATCCTCGTGCTTTCTGCCTTAGCCGAGTGGTCTCATGGCATGTTGCCCCAGATAAACCTACCTAGGAAGGGAAGGTATTTAGCCTGCATCGTATCTTATCTTAGATAAGAGTACCGGAAGCCATCATGAGTCCATGAGTCCATGAGTTCATAACCCTTCAGGTAACTAATTCCTTCAAAGCTGCAACCCAGAATCTATATAATTGTTATTCGTTTATGTGATCTTTATTGCATACGGCGCCTTTGCGTATCGCCCCAATATTACATCACGTATTTCAAAGGACGTTCGGAATAACCACACTCGGACGGCTTAACGTTTTCTCAGTCTGACATGATGTCGCAGTCCCATTGGACGCCATCGTCTTGTTTCCCCAAAAAGGCGGTAGATCTCATGATACGATCGGACCACCCAATATCCGACAGGGCCGTATCAGCGTGAACGGACGAACTTTTCGTCTCCTTAGAGATCTACCCGTCATAATGGTCGCTTACATCCAATTGACACAGCCTCAGCCCTGACAACTGAAATCGGCGGCTGCGTATACAGCCGAGTCTGAATTGGAAGGGCTTTGAGGCTGACATGCTGTCGAATACGCCGTAAGTGCATCTACCTACCTGGGATATGGGTCCATGCGTAGTATTTTGTGTGTGAGTGCGCGAGTGTGTCTGAGATGTGTCTCTCGATCCCAGGGTCTCTGCCCTCTCTTGTGTCTCTCTTTTGAGCCCATTATCCCATTGAGCAAGATAGCTAAGGGGAAAACGTCTTCTGTCCGGGCCGGTATCATCCTTTTTATGCTATCCTCAGTCCACCTGCCTACGTGGTCCCCAAGGCGGACGACATAATCGACAAAGCGTCAATCTCGGTCTCCACTCGCGTTGAGCTCCGGCGCCGAAACTAACGACACCGTCCGCGTTGAGCAACCGCAGCAAGCACACGACAGGCTACAGGGCGGCACACAATCCCTGTTTGCTACTGTGGCAGTGCAGCCTTCCTTCCTTCCATACAGTCAGTAGAGGCGTCAGGCGTTGCAGGTTACCTAGACTGGCCTGGGGCCCTGGAGGTTTAGCACTCCACTCTGGCTAGAACTGGGCTGTCCTGCCGACGGGACCGCCCCTCCACCTCAAGCTGGCCTGCATCTCTCCTGCCCTCATTTGCATCTCATCACATCACAATAGCACCCGATTCCTCTTCACCGCACTTGCTTGGAAGCGAAGCAACCACCACAGCTCCTGCCGCAATTCCAACCTTGACTCTGGCAGGAATACCGTGCTCAACCACGATTCTCGCCTCTTCCATCTTCAACACGCGTCATGGAATTTTCTTTCTTCTTATAATTCTCCCCTCCACAATTGCTTCTCCTTTACTCAAAGCCAACCGTATTGAGGCCCCCTTGCCTCTGCGGCCATGCTGCGATTTTGCTCACGATTAAGGGTTCTCTCCATATATTTCCCGGGAGCTTGTTGACAGCCGACACGTAAAAAAACAAAACCACGCATCTCGTCTTCTCTTCTGTTTCATATTTAACCCATTATGCCTCCTCGCCGCTCTCACAAAAAGTCTCGTGCAGGCTGTCGGAGGTGTAAGAATAGGAAGATAAAAGTAGGTTTTTGCCAATCCACTGCTTATGCCCCAACGCATCGCAGCATGTCGCGTGCATATTGTCTAGCCATTTTGTTCTTTGTTAATGGCGCGGCTTGCCTCAGATTGTTTTGTCGACGCCTTGACTGACTTGATATTCTCATTTGCTTGTAGTGTGACGAAGTTCATCCACGATGCGGCAACTGTGCCAAGCATGGCGTCCCGTGCGATTTCAGCAACCCCGATGTCCTCGAAGAACTTGCCGTCTCAACTAACACCAGCACTGAGAGCATCGGCGCACCTACACCCTCACCAGCACCGACAGTCAACTTCAATTCCGGCCCAAGGACTCCGTTAACACGCCCACGTGCTCCTTCAAGTCCAGCAAGACCGCCGAGACCAAATCCCTCTCCACCGACTTCCGTCTACTCTCAACCTTCTATTAGTTCGTCCACCCACACTATAGACCATGGCGCAGACCATGGTGAGCGAATGCTCGAGTTGCGCTTGATGCATCACTACACCAATGTCACATCAAAGACCCTTCTGACCAATTCGCCGGCCGCCGAGGATATCTGGCAGCGCGCGGTCCCACAGATGGCCTTCTCTGGCAATGGCAAGACATACCTCGCCGACGCTATATTGTCTGTCGCGGCGCTCCATTTGCGCTCCATGTCCCCTAATGACAAGGCATTAGTGCGCGCTTCACACGCCTACTCAGCCTCCTCTCTTTCTGCATTTGGTGCATCGCTAGGCTCAGGTATTACACCTGACAATGCGGAGGCTCTCTTCCTCACAGCGACGCTGATTGCTTTCCAAGCAAGCGCCTCTCGTATCTTCGTTAAGGATGACGGGGATGCCGCGCCCGGCGACTCAACAGGCCGATACGTCCCTCCGCTCTCTTGGTTTCATGCCTTCCAAGGCGTCAAGACCGTAGTCGCGAACTCGTGGCAGTGGATTCATCATAGCGACATCGTTAAAGTTGTTATTGATTCCCAGCCCGGCTTTCAGCTGAACCTCAACCCACGCTCGCCCGACTCGTTTTTTGGTCATATGCTAGAAGGGCTAGGAGATGAGTTAATGAATGAAGACCCCCGCTTGGTTCCTTCGACTACTCAGGCATACTCACATGCTGTCAGCGTACTTAACTGGGCGCACAAGAACTATCACGCAGCTGCTGCGCTCACATTTCCTGCAACTGTCTCTAAGCGCTATGTTGATCTTGTTGATGCGAGACGTCCCCGTGCTCTTGCCATCCTCGCCTGTTTCTTTGCTTTGTTGAAGCGAATGGATAATGTCTGGTGGCTGCAAGATGTTGCTCGACGAGAGGTCATGGGCCTAGTCAGCTTATTCGAGCCTGGGTCTAAGTGGTGGCGCCACCTCGAATGGCCAATAAGGATTGCTTTATTGGACGGCAGTTCTATACCGCAAGATATCTGGGGTACTGAGCTTGAAGAGCAAGCGCCAGAGCAACAGAGCACTGTTGGCTCCATGACTCAGCATATCGAGATGTTTGCTGAAATGCTGCACCAACACACACAGCCCCCTATCCCTATTGCCGATGAGGATCTTATCGTTCCCGACTCGCCCGACTAAGGGGCCTGAGCAACCCAGCCTTGACGATAGGACCCTGGGGCTTAGAGCTGGTCTCGAGGCCCTCATATTTTTGTTGGTAAACAGCTTCAACATGCCTTAAGCCAACATGGGTATATATCCATTTTAGACTCAAACGAAGCAACACAGCCGACCTTGATTTCTATAGCTGATGATCCACGGCCGTCTCTTTTTTTATACATACATATATGGACCATCCTTGATTCATATCAAGTTGTCCTGGGGCGAAATGTTCTTGGTCACAACCCGTGTAACGGGTCAAGTGGCATATCTCTCTCAGTTACTTCATTGGCGCAAAGAAACATGAGGCAAATACGAGCTGATGCTGGGGCGTTTCTTGGTCAGACACTGATGAGACTTGGTTATTCCCTCCATATCTCTTTCCACATTGTCAATGACCGATCATGATTCTGATGAACTGGGAAGTAGAATTAGGCATAGGCAGGGGAAACGGAACAATTAGACAGGACAAGCTCAGGCGTGTTCCGCTTTAGCTTGTCGGAGTTTTCGTTCTCTTTTTTGGAAATCAGAAGCCGCCACGCCACTGTCGGAAGATGGGCCTTCCACTTTGACCTCTGGCGTTAATCAGTACATAATGTTTTTAACAATAGACAATGCGGTTCGGGGCCTAGATGAACTCGTCTCCGGGACACCACTGAGCGAGCTACATCTGCATGTCGAGATGCAAAACGTGCTACGAGCCTCAGTTACCTTGTTAATTGTAAGAGCAGGGCCGGTCTGCCCCAATTGTAGAGCAGAAACAACAAGACCATAATCAGAATGGGGATCCAACAGTTTCAATAGTATCACCAGTATGAATCAAGATACAGGACAGGGCCTGTGATGTTTAGGGACTCAACCCAGTAAATCAATTATTGACATGGCCTCCCTAAGACCTTTTCCGAGACGCCCAACTCCGAGCCTGCAATGCTATACATCTTCTATTGCTTTATCCTCTTGGTCTCTTCCTTCTCTTCAACAATATCGACCGTCTCCTCAGCATCCTTTCGACTTCGCTTCAAGCCCTTCATCTTGCGGAGCTGCAGCTCGCTAAGATCCTGCTTGCCCAGATGCACGCGACCAATCTTGTCACCCATGGAATCGGTCGTGATATTCTTCTTGGTGCGCTCCTCCAGACCGCGAGGCTTCTTCATGGCCTCCTTGAGCATCGACTCATCGGGTTCCCTGACACGGCCAACACGGAAGTCCATACGGGGACCAATCTCTTCAACCTCGACGCGGGGAAGACGCTGGCCGGATTTCTTGGTGCTGATGGTGTAGACTCGTAGGTGAATGGCGGGCTTGACATCGCCATCGCCGGTGCTGTCCTCGGCGCTGATGGAGATGATGTACTGAAGACCCTCGACGTCAATCTTGTCGCTAGGCTCACCCTTGAAGAAATCCATGAGCATGCTCTTGGCCAGAGTGAATTCGTTGCTGACGGGGCTCTCGAAAGCAGTGCCAGCAAACAGAAGCATAGGTCGCAGGCCAATGGCGAACTTCTTGGTCTTGAACTGGGCGATGGTGCGGAAGCTCTCTGGGTCGAGGTAGAGCTCCAGCATATCCAGGACCTTGTAACCAAAGGTGCGGACAAAGGTCAGGGTGTGGGGACGCTTCTTCTGGCTGCTGCCAAAGACGAGCAGACTGGCGTCGTTCTTCTCGGAGAAAAACTCGAGCGAGGTGGCATCGTCAAAGGGGTGGATGGGGTTCTTCTTGGTGAACTTCTTGGCAAGAGGCTGGCGCATCTGGTGAAGGTCGTTAAGGGCATCCTGGATAATCTGAGAGCATGTTGTTCCGCGGAGGAAAAGGCATGTCTTGGGGTTCTCGGTGGCCTTGGGCTCGCGCTTCTCGAGCGCTCGCTTTGCACGGGCATTGCGAGGTTTACTATCAATGTTAGCTTTTCAAAGTGCTACTTAAATTAGAGGGAAACAGTGATACATACACTTGTCGGAGCATCTTGAAGGTTGGTGATGATATATGTCTTGTGAAATATTGGTGATGAGGCTTCCGTAGAATGAGGTTGGCTGAACGAACAGGCGCAAGAAAAAAAATACTCTTATCGATAAAGCATGCGCCACTCACCGACTCACCGAGAAGGTGATCCCCTTTTGCCTGCCAAACTCGGTGAGACCCCTGTCCTTTTGGCTTCAAACCACCCCGCAGTCACGTGTGCTATAGCAACCTTTGTCATCGGCAAGTGCTACCGATAAAGGCGAAGACCACGGCGGAGCCTCGGCATTTTCCCCGCCAAACGTGGACGCCTTGTCGAGTTTCGCTAGGTCATGGTAGGAGTTCGACTTTCACCTTGACACTACAAATTACGCCTCTGCATGACTATTCCTCTCAATCAATAAAGCGAATTTAACACCATCAATCCGAAGCCTTCATCGTTTCTCCTCCTCATCCGATACTTCTGACCACTCAAGAGAAACTCTATATTCTGCTAATCATCATGTCGTTTATGGGTGGCGCCGAATGTTCGACTTCTGGGAACCCCCTCAGCCAGCTCCATAAACATACCCAGAATGACAGAACCCTCCAACAAGACCGTCTCGTCGGGCGAGGGCCTGGCGGACAACTTAATGGGTTTCGAAGCCAGAGCGCCAATGCGCCTCAAGATGAGGTATGCCTTGCAACAGGGCCTACCAACATATTACTAATACATATATTTGGATGATGTAGATGATGAATGGTTTTCTCAACCAGGGCCCGAGCCTTCAGCAAGACTTCCCCATGCAGCCGGGTCAAATGGGCCCTCTCAACCCAGCCCAGTCCCATATGCGAGCCAACTCAGCGTCGCCAACATGGGCGCATGATTTCAACGGCCAGCCAGCGATGGAATCAGCTTTCCAGCCACCATCAGCTGCGCAGGCGCATTTTAACGCTGATGAGTTTGCCCGTTTCCAGCAGCTAAACACACAAGGTTCTTCCGCAAGAGCGAGCCCGATGCAGAGCAACGTCCCTAACCAGATGAACCAACAACGACCTATGATGGGTAGCATGATGAACCGACCGATGGGCTACTCGCCCATGTTCCAGCCGATGTACCAAAATCAGCAACCTATGCAGCAACATCAACCGCAACAGCAGGATGCTAAAGGCAAGGGCCGCCTCGTCGAGCTGGACGACCATAAGTGGGAGGAACAGTTCGCCTCGATGGAGCTCCAAGACGGCGACAAGGCTAGGGAACAAGAAGAAGCAAACGCTGCAGAGCGGGAGCTTAATAAAATGGACAAGGGCTTAACGTCTGAAACCAATGAGTTGGGTGATTTCGAATCTATCTGGAAAGGAATTGAAGCTGAGACAGCTGCTGCTAGACAAGATTTTGACCAATTCGATACCGAATGGAGCAACAACATGATGCCCGACTTCGAGGGTATGGGCGATTGGGGCCGTCTCGGTGACCCGGCCGTCGAAACCTATTTGTTCGAGCAAGACAACTTTTTCCGCGACGAAAAGAACGCTTTCGAGGAGGGTGTGCGCATCATGAGAGAAGGCGGTAACCTTTCCTTGGCCGCCCTGGCTTTCGAATCCGCCGTTCAGCAGAACCCCGATCATACTGAGGCGTGGGTATACCTAGGGACAGCTCAGGCGCAAAACGAGAAGGAGACGGCAGCAATTCGTGCTCTTGAGCAAGCGCTCAAGCAGGATCCTAACAACCTGGCGGCTTTGATGGGCCTGGCGGTATCATACACCAACGAAGGCTACGACAGCACAGCATATCGAACCCTCGAGCGGTGGTTGTCAGTTAAGTATCCCAATATCCTCGACCCCAAGGATTTGCACCCTCCTGCAGAGATGGGCTTCACAGATCGCCAGCAGCTCCATGACAAAGTGACAAATCTGTTCATTAAGGCAGCACAACTAAGTCCTGATGGTGAGCATATGGATCCCGATGTGCAGGTGGGCCTCGGAGTCCTCTTTTACGGCGCAGAGGACTACGACAAGGCAGTTGATTGCTTCCAGTCAGCCCTCCATTCGTCAGAAGTCGGTAGCTCCAACCAGCAAGAGCAGCTTCATCTCCTCTGGAATCGCCTCGGTGCAACCCTTGCCAACAGCGGACGCTCTGAGGAAGCCATCGCGGCTTACCAAGAGGCCCTCGCTATGGCGCCCAACTTTGTACGAGCCCGTTACAACTTGGGAGTCAGCTGCATCAATATCCACTGCCACCACGAGGCTGCCTGCCACTTCCTAGCCGCCCTAGAGATGCACAAGGCCATCGAAAAGTCCGGCCGGAGCAAAGCTTACGAAATCCTGGGTGACAATGCCTCTGGTGTCGACGAGACGCTTGACCGTATGTCGGCGCAGAACCGCAGCAGTACCCTATACGACACCCTTCGCCGTGTCTTCACGCAGATGGGTCGGCGGGATCTGGCGGAGAAGACCGTTGCGGGTGTAGATCCGGATCTGTTCAGACCAGAGTTTGAGTTTTAGGGCCGTAGATCCTTGACTTCTTTTTTTATTTAATAGTATGATGTACATGAAGGAGTGGTCTGCGTCCTGGGAGATTAGGATAGTGTTCAGCAAGGGTGTATTTGTTGCAGGTACTTGTATCTGATCTGGCTTAGATGTTACCTATGAGAGACATGCATGGTCCTGGGAGAATATTATGCATTACGGAGATGTCGTCTCTGAAGCAACGATATCCTAGTTTGTGCACTTGCTTCTACGTTCATTTCCCACGAATGAATGCCTGAGGACAGCCACCGTTACTTATGTCCTAATCTGCATTGGCATCGAGGGTCCATACACCTCAGTGCGGTCAAGAATCGGCCAGGGTGTGATCAATGTTAATCCATACATCCGGATGTATTTAGTGACTCGTTGTCCGAACGCTTGAAGTTTACTCCAATGGGTGAAATAGAGACGGTTCTGAGTAGACAGCGGTGTCTTGGTCTCGATCTTACAAGAGAACTAAACAAGAGTCAAATCACCTGGCGCGGTGGGATCAGACCCTTGAAATACAACGTTAGTATTCTGACTAGCATGTATCTTTAGAGGTAGTGACCAACACGTGTTAGAAAAAGAAACCCTTCCCAGCTTTTCAGCTCAACAAACCCACAGACGACTCAACTAGCATTGTTAGTGTAGTATCCTATGACTCGCAAGTTGAAGAGGCTTGGGCGGCTAGGTCCTCGAATATCAAGCCTTACCTACGTCTGGGATAATGGTACCCGGTATGTCTCAGGAATTTGCGTGCAGACATGATGATCTATCCCATGGTCAGGCTGGTCAACTTTCGCTGTACCATTTCCTCGCTATTCCCAGTAAACTTTCATCTCATGCGCCTTGGCCTCGTTGCCACAAGCCGGGCTGCCGAGGCAGTATGGAGGTTGGGTAACTTTCAATCAGAGCGGTGCGTCTTTAGGTTATTGGTAACTAACCTAACGTTAGCCAGCTCTGAGCCATCTCTTAGCCAGCCCAAGTGCATCGTCGTAAGAGCTGGTGCATGTCTCGCCTGAAAGAGACCCAATCCGTGCAGCCGCTATGGAAGCAGCCGTAAATAGAGCGGCAGCGTGAGGCTAAGTATCGATTGCTTCTCTCCGAGGTGGAGAGATTGAGCCAAAAGACGCAAGGGAAAGGCAACTCGAGATGAGAAGAGGAGTAATAGCTGGATGCCGGATATTGGCAAAAGCAAAAATGGTGAGACAGGATGTTGGTGACATTGTCGTCTCAGGCACTCAACTGACTTGATTGGACCAAGCAAGGTACCGATGTGATGATTGATGAGGGATGCAGCACCAGGTCTTGTCCACAAGCAGATTATTGTGGTGATGGGTGCTTTTGACGACTTGTCAAAACAGTGATGCCCCATACCATACCGTGATACCAGGCCTTATGTTGGAGGGTGTCATGGCGTTGGTCACATCCTGCAGAGAGTCTTGATCGGTTGATCCTCCCTACCTTTGTCTCAGCTACTTGAACTCCGCTCCGCGACTCTGTAGCCGTCATGAGGCCAAAGCATGTGGCTCTTGAAATGTGTTGCGTCGAATGTATACCAGTGGAGACGGAGGGCGTTGCGCTAGTGACTTTGGGGCCCGAGTGTTTCGATCCAAGTGCTTGATCGAGGCGCAGAAGTGACGATACTAGTCCAGTGGGTAAACCGATGTAGTTCGGGGCACGGTGATATACTGTGCTGTGTCTCATCACATACATATCCCAATAGTGGGCATGATTGACCCGGAGTTGTGGTTCTGATAGGCTGGTGGGGGTTGGTTTTTAACCGTCAACAATGTCAGCGAATATTGAGAGATAGACCTGATTCTTAACCAGATCCCCGATTCAAATCTTGCGACAATGATCAAAGCGACTAAGAGGAGAGCGAATGCCGACAGGGGTAATTGCGTCAACAAAAAGAGAGTTCAGATCGATCAAGGCCGAATCCCTGCTGTGGATGAGAACGCATATGTACTACCCTACACTCCACTGTCTCGAGGGAGTTTTCTCGGTCTGGGTGTATCAAGGCGGTGATTTGCCTGGTGTCTACCGTCATAACAATGCACAGGGCTGGCCTGGCCGCAGGGACATGGCCAAGTAAGGTCGTAGATATGGTTGCTGTATCACCTTCCAAGATGATCAATGTGGCATGGGTTGGTGACGCAGTGTGTGACCAGAAACAAGCGAATTGGATGACTATAACACGGCTGTCAAGCTCAACAAGTGTGGTAGGACCAGCCATCGTAATTACCGTGTCGGCACTTCTCGTGATATACTAACACAAGTTGCTTACCATGGGCGTCTTAATCCAAGCGCGCATAGAGGGCTGGTGACACGGTGGTTTGCTACCACGACAGTATCGGGTTGGTAATTTTTGTGATTTGAACAGGCGCTTGCTTAGACTCGGTGTACTGAAAAGGCGACCTTTATCAGCAAGTCGGACATGTTAAGAAACACACCGAAGTACGTGGCATCGAGACGATCCTGAGCCAGTCATTGACATACCTGGAAGTCTGATTGATAGTTCTCATAAGCACCATTTGACAAGCGCCGGACGAGATGTCATTTCAATACAAGTGATTGTACCAAATTGAACGTGACATGTTGCACGAAGGGAGTCACTAAATACCGAGAGACTCGAGCGATAGCAGCCGTACCAATGCCGATCATATGTGTCCTGGATGAGGCGGAGGATTTGAGCCTGCTAGGCAAGGGTATTGAGCAACCAATGTTGTAAGATGTAAGATTCCACAACTCAGAGAGTCGTGCACAGTCCGAGTAGTTTGCAAACCACAAGACTCTGTCTGCAGGAGGACTTGAATTGATATCAAGTATCTGAAAGCCAATACATGTGCCAAATACTCTGTCATGTATAGTGACATTTCGATAGATTTGGTTTGTGCTAGTGAAGAAGTTGAGACTCGGTGCAGGACGCTCCCTGAGGTGCAGCAAGCATTAGTACGAGACAATGGGAAATTGCAAAAAGCAGCAAGGGCTACAGCATGCTTAGTTCAGCGAAGGAAGGACGTGCATGCTCGCCTAGAGTTGAGCAATAAATATAATTGTAACGTTGCACCAAAGGAAAGGCTGGAATATAGATTCAAAGGGGACTCACGAATAGTATCTCCAGCTCAGTGAGCCGAGCCAACCCGCGGTCAAAGGCCTGCAGGATTGCACAGAAACACATGTTCACAGGCACAAGTCCTGTTAGCTCAAATACCGGAACAACGATCGGCATTTCTGGCTGTCTAGAGCCTAGTTGAAGGGACGATAATAAGGGATACCCAGGAGAAAACCCCCGAAAGGATAAGCCAGCCGAGCACATGGGTCCCAAAGCCCGGTCTGGCGTGGAAACCCACACGATGTTGGTCCTCACACACAGCACGTGTTCCTCTATATGTTTAACCAAGAGGCGTCTGAGTTTGATACGCACAGACAGACAGATTTGGGGTCACCCACCCCCGAGGCAGAAACTCAAAGTTGATCAAAAAGTTTACATCGTATAATATGAGAATCCCATGTGCGCTCGATATGGCAGCTCAACGAGGGAACCAAAGGCCGAAAGATTTGCTGCTTATTGAATCGCGTAGTGGATGATGTGAATGGTCTAGATCGTGTTAAAAAAATAAAAATAACCCATAGTTTTCGTGGTGCTGATTGGACGCGGGAAGGCCAGGCTGAAGCGGCAAGGTGCATGAGCTGAAATATCCGTGTAAGGAAGTGGAGGTCAAGGCAATGCATGTTTGACTGTGAACAGTTGTTACTGCACTCAGGCGTAGAGAGTTTGCCATTGGAAAAGTGGGAGGTTGAGTTAATAGGTAGTTTACTGGCCAGCACAAGCTGCAAGTGCCATCGGCCATCCATGCCTTCCACTTCATCCCATGTTCAAGGTTGGACCTTCTGAACCTCCTTACCTTGACTTACACCCATTAGGCAGGCGAGGCAGCTACATCCTTGTATGATGCCCTATGCTGGACTAACAATTGGGTACTTACGTAGGTACCTAGCCGGTCCTCTACAGAATACCCTCTACAGAGTACCTACCTTCCAGCCTTAAACCTTTATTCACTCTACAAATTACAATCTCTCCCCTCAGTCGCACCATAAGCATCTAGCTTGCTCTATTTTCCTTTTTGTTTCCCTGTATCGTGATCGCGCAGTCGATTACCAAACACCCCTGTCAGTTGGCCTGGTTCCATCAAGATCAACGCCCCTAATCGTACTGATCACCAGGGTGGCTAGATCTCCAGCTCCTGGATGCCCCTTGCCACACCCGACGCACGTGTCGCTCAGCAGCGGACACTCTGCAAACGTTTGCTAGACACAAGTAGCAAAGGTTGACGAGATTTTGAGCTTGCACAATTTTACCCGGTTGTTTCAAGCTGGTAACACTTGTGAGGATTCAAGCATGACAATGAGTGCACTGTGCGTGCTGGACGTGCCTTTCCTCCTAGCCTAGAAAAGTTAAGTAACCATGACAGGATGAACCATCCAGATCTACAGGCTAACGAGGTGCGATGGACACACTCTCAGGGACTTTCGCCTGCCACATGGCATTGCGCAAACTTGGGGTAGTTCCATATCCCCATATTGATGCACGTCGCGACCAACCTCTAGAGACGAAAGATGAGAATACATGATATTTATGTACTTCCTACAATATTAGGACCATGATGCCATTCGCGGACCAATCGATCTGCGGCACAGTCTCTTCTCAAAGCTGTCGCTCACGTGGCTGCGGAAGATCGCGCATGTGGTGCTGGGGGTGGGGTGGG
>JAALXI010000438.1:0-17330 GCA_012977755.1 Fusarium nurragi | reverse complement strand
AACGAGCTTTTGGCTGGGATGGGTAGGGTAGGGTTTAAGCCAAGGGGGGGTGGCATCATGCTGATGCTATGCTATGCTTTGCTTTGCTTTGCTGTGCTATTCTGTCTGTTGTGCACTTACCAGAGTGTGTACAGTAACTGGTATTCCTACGGTATACAGTTTTCGTGCGTGGTGTTGTGTTGTATTACATCGACTTTCCCTGACTTGTGCAGTGTAGTATCCAATGGATAAGACAAGACTCCAGTCTGGTGGACCGTGGAGTTGAGGGTCGGGGTCAACCGACAAGACCACAATTGTAAAGATGCTTCTCTGGGGTGTGGGACAGAGTATGTATGGAGTATGGAGTATGGAGTAGGGAGTATGGAGTATGGAGTAGGGAGTAGTGCAGAGGAGAGGAGAGTTACTATCGAGAAGAGGCTTTTTCTGCTGATATGTTGCTCAAGTTGCGTGAATTGAGGCGGCGAAAAGATGAAGCCAACCTAGGATAGGACGGGGAAGGGCCAAGCCGTGTTTATCTATATCCGTTGGTGCTGATGCTGGGCGTTGCGGTGAAGAGAGATGCCAGTTTTAGGGTTTGGGCGGCGTCTGCCGATTGCTGGGGATTTACAGTACTTTGTACGTTGGCTTGGTTGTTCTAGAAGTAAGAAATATAGATTGATGATCTGTATGTACGCTTGTAGATGGATGATGTTACCGGCTGCTGATGGTTACCGGATGTGTACGGATGCGTTGCGGCGAATGTCAGATGGCGGCGGAACAAAGGAGAGAGGCGACTTTTGAGCCGTGGGATATCTCGGCAATTGGACTTGTCTTAACGAAAAGGCGAAAAGCATATGATATGAAATGATTGAATGCAATAAATGAATGAATGTGATGATATGAGGCAGTGACTGATTGAACCTGAGAGTGGATATGATCTGAGCAGGGCAGTTCCGGTAGCGTAGATAGAGTATCGTATCAAAAACCGAATCGACAGATAAAAACTGCTGGGATGGGCCACAGCAAGCGGAGATCCAATGCTACCAGGGCATGGATCAGATGGTGCCGGTGCTGGAGCTGGTTTAGTCTGGTTTGGTTTGCTTCGGTTTGAGGATGCGCCGGAAGTTTTAGTGTAGAGTCTTAGCGAATGGTGTTATGGATGGAGATGGATGGTAACCACAATGCGATTCAATGGCTGACCGGGAACAGTTGATGATTGGCGATAAGAAAAGCGTCAAAAACAGTGTCAAAAACAAATTATGCCAAAAGGGAAAACAAGAGAACGAAAGAAGGTTAATGAATTAAAACGAGAGACTTTTTGGCACCGAAAGGATCATCAATCTTATGTCAAAGCTGAAAAAGAAGACGCAAACGTTGGAAGGACAAGAAAGAGCTGGGAGACGAGGACGTAAATGTCTGGATTCAAGTCAAAAGAACTGTCCGTCAAGAAGAGAAACAGTCGCCATGGTGAGGGTTCACAATTTGAGACTTCAACACAGAGAATGGAAGCCATGAACCACAGCGACGGCGGAGGCGTAACAGACGAGAGAAACAGACCACACCCCTTCGAATTGAAAATGGCGTTTTTTTCCAAGGTCGGGAAAAAGCATGTCAGATCATCGAATGAGAAGAGCCCGTGGCGCAACGCCAAGGTACTGCACTTATGCTGCGCACAAGCAGGACGGACGCATGCCATGTCTTGTCTCTGATTTGACTGGGGGGGGCGATGTCATCCCCCCCGGTTCGGTTTGCCTAGCCCAGCGCTCGGTCAAGCTGTAGCTGGCGATATGAAGACGGGTTTTTTTTGTTTTGTGAATCAAAGCGACGCAGAGCAGAGGCTGATATCAGCGTGCATACGCATCGACTCCACGACGATGACGAAAGAGCAATTAAGAAAGCTTGCATAGTGCCATGTAGAGCACGGTCTCTATGGAGAGAAAGAGGAGCGGACATGCGGACCCAACAGCTTGTTTGATGGATTGTTAGCAGAGAATGTGTGGGCAATTCAGAACTGAGAGGTGGAGTCGGTTCGGTGACACACGGTTGAAGCCCAGACGTTAGCCAGTAGCCTCAGTGGACAGAGTTGGAGGAGCTAGGCACGTCCACTTTCGCGTGGGGTTCAAAGATCTGTGATATCGCAGCCCTGTCCTGGCAAAAGTCACATCCGTATCGTCCGCTCCGTGTCTTCCGGACGCGCCATTAAGGCCACTGGATCAGCGCTGCGCAGCGCAGCACAGAATGAGCTCCAACTACCACGATCTTCGGTAGATGAGATTTTTAACAAAAGAATGAATCTCGATGCGCACACTACCCTCCCTCGTAGGGGCTAATCCTCCATATCAACGCTCACCGACATTGTTCGAAAAGTCTATTGTGCATTTTTATGTACCGTACTGTAGGAACGCCATCCCGAGCCCGCAGCGCAGTCTTGAGTCTGAGCCTCCTTGCACTGTATCAAGTTCTTAGTTCACCAGAACATCCAAGGCAGAGCCCCTTGTCCCTTTTAAATAAAAAAAACCAGAGCACGGGGCATGCCGATGTCAAAGGGGCTCCGGCATATGGAGTCACGATAGTGTCTACCGTGTCCAGTTAGCGAAGGCTTTCATTGGAGAGGTGCTTGCATTCGGTTGTCATATCCGTGCCATAAGATTCTCTGCATACAAACAAAACGATTTGCTTCGCTAAGAAACAATTCGCTTAAGAGCAGTCGTAAAAGAAAAAGGGGGGGTCATGGCACAACGTCCACTAGCAAAGCAATACCAAATGCATGTCAAGGATGTGACATCGTGGTCGACAATGACGTAGGTCGTCCTAGAAACCACGCGCTCATTCTTTGCTTGTCTCACCACGCGGCGCATTCTCTCCAGAGACGAAGACAAACACGCACGGCACAATACAGCATGTCAATCTCGAGTACCTACCAACGAAAAGTCTCAGCCGAGCCTCTCACCACGCTCTCTCTCTCAACCCCAGACTTCTCAGGTGAAACTGCAACACGGGCTCCATTACTAAGATCTACGCAAAGACCTGAGAGGCTGAGAGGTCCATGTTGCCCTGCCCAGCGTGCATCCATGCCCCATGCCATGATACACTACCATCCGTGCAATGCCCGCTTCCTTCTCTGTGAATTCCCCAGGTCTCACGTCTCAATATGCCTGTCCGCCCGCAAACCCCACTGGGTTCAGAGTTTGAGTTGGAGTTGAAGTTATGTACGGCCCATGGGGAACAACCTGAGACAACGCGAAAGCAGAAGCCTCCTCGCCATCTCAACGCTTTCGTGGCTTGCCAGCAGAACGCCTCGTCAGCCTGTTCGCGTCTGTGGGTCCTGGAGGCTCCCTCTGGCTGGCACTTGACAAGATGAAGGTCTGAACACATGCAGTCCTGTATGACAATGGCGCGATTATCTCTCCTAAACAACTAATGGTAACAAGAGTCATGACTCAAATAGGTACAGGAACAGTCGTGGGTAGAGTCAGAAAGCCGGGAGACCGCCTTTTCTGGGACCGATGTGTGCCAATAGCTCCCAGGCGATGGCTGTTGACCTTTGACTACACCATCTCCAGATGAGACGGGCTTAACCAAGCGGGCTAGCATGTAGAAGCTTCCTGTCATGATTTGGCGCACTGGCATTGGTCAGGTTTGTTCTCGCAGTGTCTTCCTTCTCCAGGGTCTCATTAAATTTGCCTAACGCTTCGTGCGGGAGAGAAATATCATTCAAGAGCCGTGTGCCGTTACGAAAAACAACAGCGATAACCCGCCGAGAGAGATTAATAACACGATCGAGGCTCGAGTGTAGGCAAGGATAAGACTTGGCCTCGTCGGGCTTAGCTTGCAGATGCTTGCAGAGCCAAAGAGATAACGGGCCGTGCACAGACCAGATCGCCCACTCACACTCGCTTCTGCTAGGATGCGGCTATTGCTATTTTGGAAACCAGTTCCTCGCTTGCTGTTTGGCCCGGGCTCCAGACCCCAAAAAAAGTTTGCACCTCTCGATGTCGGATAACCTCCAACTGCGTGTTATCAGCTTCAACATCCATCAAACGCTGTCCCGGAACTAAGCATGACAAGTGTGGTGGGGCCATCTTTGAGGTCTTTTTAAACGCTCATCACATCTTATTTATTTTTTTAATCCCTCGAAATGCGGCCGAATCCAACGGCAGCCAAACAGGAACCGTCTGTTCCCTAAAGAGCTTGTGTTGAAAGCGGGATGGGGATGCCATGACTCCAGGGTGCATATCGTGAGTTTGGAGTTGGTGCTAGATCGACTTTTCGACAGGTTGCACTAGGCACTAGGCCCAACAACCAACGCCTCGTAACGCTAAGCAAAAACCCCCCTTCTGGGCTCATCCTTAACACTCTTGTGAGCTTGTTAGGTGAGTGAGCGTTAGCATCTCGCCCTGGCTTGGTCTTTCACATGTCAGCTATGTCGCGCAATCCCACGCAACTTAAGGCAAGAAAAGCGCCCGTCTATCTATCAGGACGAGGTTATCCCCGTCAGTCACTTTGCATTGTACAGTGAGGGATTGAGTGACAGGACCCTGTTAGATCACCCCCAACCAACCACAAACTCCCCTGCCAATGATCCCACCTTCTTATTCTCCACGGCAAACGATGCTGTGCGCTGACTGTCGCATCGCCACCGGAAAGCTGTGGTCCCAACAAGAATAACAAGCCTTGCCTTCAGCAGGCAGACAGATACAGAAGCACAACACCAAGACCTCGCATCGCCACTCGTTAGTCAACGGCTGCCACCAACTCGTAAAACTGCTTCTCCATTTCTGTCCTGCCGCATCCCCAACTTGCCTCCTCGACCTTTGTCCGTTGAAGAGGCCCCAGAGGAGCTGTTTGGGAACAACGCCAAGTCCATTTTTGCTGATTCCCCAAAATACACCCCTGGTCGTACGACAAAGCACGGGAGAGCTACAGTACATCAGATTCCAAACAGCTTGTAACATGGATGTTCTCGGCGCGATAATGGATGGCTGAGCATCGCTACTGTATCCGTAGAGAGCTCTCAATATTTGTGTAACACTTTAGAAACCACGCGAATGTGAAAGAGACACCCTCCGATGTCGCTGGTTTCTGGTATCAACCCGTCTTGATCCCTTAATTCGATGTCCTCGAAACTCTGTCATGATATTGACACCAACCTCCATCATGTCAGGTAGCCCCCCCTCTTCTTGCCCGGTGAGGTAGCGATAGCGAGCGATACCTGAAAACAGATAAATGCTTATCAGCACCTGCACTGCACTCAATAATATTGAGCCTCCACCATCAACCGCCCTCCCCCGTAATGCAAATGAGCATCTCCTGCGTTTACGTTTCGCAGCCATGGGGAGGATTCCTTGTTTCATGCTCGCACAAGCACCTGCAGGCCAGAAAAGAAAAGAGAAAAAAAGCAACCTCCTACTGCATCTCGATGTGTGTGATTTCTTGGTTCTTTTAAAACGGCTCTGCTTGATTGGCCTGAGCCGGCTCGCAGGGGGGACTTCGCTAAGCATGGATGCCGACCCATGAGCTTAGACAGGGAGAGCATGGACAAGGGCGACAGTCAGCTTTAGGAAGTTTGGAAGTTTTGGGGTGGGTCTTGATTAATCGCAGGCCGAGATTGAATGCAGTCAGTGTCTCAGAGTTCAAAGCGTTTATTATTAATGTTCATTTATCGTATTCTGTGACCCGCAATACAATACGCACGGGCTTGGACGAAATATTTTGCAGCGAATGGCACGACATGGGCGTAGGGTACGTATACGAGACAGTAACAGCCGAAGAGGGTTTGACGATTTACACCTCTGAGGCATGACGGCGATAGAGACGTCGTTCATCTTAGTAGTCGACAGCCAACAACAGCTCTTGATCTCAAGGGTCCTGGTCCCGTCAGAGTCAATCGAAAGCCAACAGAACGTCAATTGCTCTGTCAACAAACTCCAACATCTCCTGTCCGCGGAGTATACGCAGCAGCAATTTGCCACCAGAGGCCCCCCATTTTTGTGTTGCATTGAGTAATTCTAGACGCCCGGCTCTGTCCGGGCCACAACTGCAACAGAGAGGCAATGGCTGAGGGATATAGCTCTCTTTTCCAGCTAAACCTGAAAATGCAACTATCTCCAGCCCCTTGATATCAGAACATCCTCTATCTGCCGGTGGTTGTGGGTCTAAGGGGCCTGTGCTTATCGCGAGAGACGGTGCTAACAAGAGCCACGCTCGAGAGTTTGCCATTTTCGATGATCTGATGGCTGTAGCCTCGCGATTGAGGGTATACCGAGTAACCAAATGTGAATCATGCCATGCTTCCGCCAAGGCGCATTTATAATTTTGTCTCTTGGTGTTTTGCGTGATCGCCAAGCCTCGTGGGGCCACAACGTGCACATCATTACCCTTGGCTGGCGACTACATACGTTTTGTGCTCTACAGTTGAACTTTCCGAGGGGATCTTCAAAGGGGTCCAGCCTCCAGTCCCGAAAAGATGTCTGATACCCTGATCGTCGTTGAAGATCCCCGCCATGATAATGCCACAACTTCTCTTTGCGTGTGTGTGGATGTACAGTGATCTCCAGTGCAGCATGCCTCTTTAGCAGTCGACGCCCTCACCCCTCCCGGACACGGGAGAAGGGACCCTTCACGGTGATCTCGGTGGCGATGGCAAGGCAATGAGCAAGACCCTTCATACAGTACATTACGCATTCGAGACCAGCACGAAGCCTGATGAAGACAGACGCATTGGACCCCAGGTTGTCGTCCTTGTTTTGGGCTTCTTAGGGGCGACCCTTTGAGGGCTCACCACGCCAAATCGAGTTTAACTTCCATCCCGCTCACCGACGTTACCACGGAGCGGACGTGTTGGCTTTGGCAAAGCCTACCTTGAAAGACTCGAGGGCAGCCATGCCATACACGCAGCCACATCCGCAATCAGAGAAATATGAGATGCAGCAGGACCAGTCGTTAGAGAGGCTGCATGCCATGATGGTGATGACGCTGGGCAAGCTAATCACGTTGTCTTGCGCATGCTTGGTGCTGCAAGTCAACGCTTTGTTCGTCATGCTGCTTGCGCGTGCCCGTGCGTGTGCGCGAGCTTCGCTTGTTATCTGCCGTATTCCAATCTGTTTGTCTGGGGAGGCGCCCGCGGACTGGAATTGGTCGAAAGCGAATGCGGGGGGATGGTTTCTGTCCCATCCCTCGATAAACTCAGTCTCTGTTGTGATCTGCAATTAGATTCTGGGCTATCCCCAGATGGCGTTCGTCTCGTCTTATCGGTACAGTAGTACCTGCGGCGTCCACTCGTCGTTTGGAGGAATCAGCCTCTGCGGAGACGCTACCGCCAACTGCAACTGGCACAAGGTACCTTAAGCTTTGCCGGATCTTCCGCCCCGGACTGGAGCTACTGTGCGCTACCAATTGAGGTGGGGGTGATGCGAATGTACTGGGCCAGCTAAAGCTTACAGCAACCACCGGAGCGAGATGCTAGCTATTAGCAAAACATCTGTGTCGTTTCTGTTTCACCACAAGAACAATAGTCATGGTGCTGCATCGTGGGTTGCGGGCTGTCACCCACCGGAGAGCGGTGACACTGCTGGAGCTTCGCTTCTTCAACCCCGCGCGAACCCCCTCTTCACCACCACTAACACCACAAGCCACTCGATGGGATGTTGATTACGCACTACCCACCGACGAGTTCACAAATCTTGGGACGCCTGTAACCACATCGGGACGAGCAAAAAGAAAAGGACTAGTCTATGCTGTCCCTATCCTTGCCCTTATTTCTCTCGGCCGACATCAAGGACCCGATCCCACGTAAATGGCATTTCCAAGACCGTGGACCTTTTTCTTTATCGGACGTTGCGAAAGCTCATGTGATGGATCATGGGAATGTTTGCTCCCCCTTGTGCAAGGTTCGATGCTGGTTACTGTACATTGGACGCTCGTACTGATACTGATGCTGATGCAATATGATCTGAGCATGACAGCTTTCTGATAGTGCAGAACCAGAAACAACGACTCGTGGTGCGGGGAAGCTTTAACTTAACATAGGCCTTCTCTAGGCAATCCCGCCAGACTCTTCAAGTCCTCAGCTGCCCAAGGCTGGCCAGGTCATCTATCAAGAACTGTATCATTTACTACTTCTGTCTCGGACTGTAACCCATCAATTGACCCTGTTCGAGCTCTCAACAGTCTCTGTAAGAATTGAAACTCCATTGCGAGCTTCCTACATCAAGTGAGGAGATGCTCCTCCTCCTCCTCCTTCTCCGCCTCACCCCTGCACGACCCCCTCGCCCGTTATCATAGCTCGCTAAGCAACAGTAACCCCCCATCCCCCTCTCCTCCACACCACCTTGGAAAAATCCTTGCTCTCAGTCTGCCAACCATGGACGGGCATAGTAGGGGAAGAAACTGGGACCTCAACACCACGATTGCGCGAGTTGCAAAAAAAACCAACCTGCGTGTGTCTGGAGAACGCTTCCAAGTGGTTTAATATCCCCGCCGATCGACCCTTGTCCTGTACACTGGCTCCCCCTGTGCAGTCGGTCAGATGAGGCCGGTGAACCCCAAGGCCGGATTGGTTTCTCCTTGAATGCTACGGAGAACCGTTTGTGAGGTGCCGGGTTTCAAAGAGATTTGAAGATGGCGCTGGGCTGGATTGGATACTACCATGGAATATCCACAATGCGATTGCGAGGCGTTTCCTGCTGCTTCCAAGGTTCAATTGACATGGCACTTTTGAACACCCCCATCCCATTCAATACAGTTACCGTAGCCCCCAGTAGCCCATCTTTCGAGGCACCATCTGTCGTGAAGGTTGCCGACCACTTGAGGCTCGGGCCTCTGATCAGCAAAACTTGTTCTGATATGGGTAGATTATCTCTGTTCTTGTCCAGGCACAGGGACTTGGCTGTTTATTCCTGGCAACATATCCATTCCTCAACGAAATCGTCATCGCTAGCCTTGCCGCTTCAATTTTTCTTCCCCAGATGGAGACTCAACTCTACAACAAAAAGCTTTACCCCTCGAATTTCGCTCCCACGGGGAAAGTCTTCGAACCCATATTGTCTCGTCTATTACATGACTGCTCAATGACGTATTCTGCGGAGGAACCGTGATCACCACCATCGAGCTCCAGTATGCAAATCGTGCAAATAGTCGCGCGAGTGGGCCAGAGCCTGGCCGGGGGTGTCTGGGGCCTGGAGTGCACGGTTGCGGCCAAGGTCTTTGTCCTCTTATAATCTCAACGCCAAGCAATCTTTTTAAACGATAGAGCACGACGTCGTAGCAGGAGCCAGAATCACTTCTTAGTGCTCTGCTCTCCAAGGACCAGGTAGGGAAGCCCTACCGGGTTACAGACTTACAAGCCAGCAAAGTCTACATAGCATTTCCTGGTGCCGGAGCTATTGGGCCTTGTCCTGATGATCGTACAAGAGCCTCTAGATATCCCATACATATCTCTGGCATCCAGAATCCACTTTCCGCCCCCTGTTAAAATAGTGACTGAGCCGCAGTCTTAGACTATCGATTCTCTGACTCTTAATGGTATGAGGAGGAAAGGAGTTAACAGCAGAAATAAGTTAGCTAACCGCCCATGACATGCATGTTCCCGCATATTGCAGTCACAAAGAGGATCCTCTCGTCTCCCTTCGCGGGTTCCAAACGGCTTAACTACACAGTAGTGAGTTTGCTGGAGTGGTTCCCCATCAACAGCAATATCCCTCATCCTTATCCCTTTTCGCTCGTCGACGCTACGTAATTGTTGCTATTCGTGAACGAGAGTGTGAACATTTCACGCACGGCGAGACAAGCCGTTGAGATTCCACTTCGTTTGCCACTTATGTTCTGTTGGAAAGTTCTGCAACCCGCCAAGCCCCCTCCGATTCCACGCCGAGCGAACACGGAATGAGTAAAGGCCAGGTCTCACGGTGGCTGGCACCAGAGCATCCATCCTCCTACATCCAGCATCACATCGTTTCGTACAAAGTGTGCAGTGTGAGTGTGAGTGTGAGCCACCACAAACTCAACACAACATCCGCCACACCCATAGAATGGAATGGCTAACCTAGAGGGCGCTACCATTTCAACGGCCGTCTCACTGTAACCATACCTTTGGGCAACGCCAACTCGGCAAGCGTCTTCACCGCCTCAGCCGTGCATCTCTGGTCTGCGTCTTCACGACTCGCTGCAGTCTTACTGTAGGTACAATACAGTGCAGTTTCTGTACGCATGCAGGGAGGGTTTGCTAAGCCAGTTCCCCGCGTTTGTCTTGCTGTATCGTGCATTCCATCAATGTCAAATGACAGGTCCTCGGAGGGGCTGTCTCGCACTCGGAGCTTATCTACCTCCTTGTAAACTCTAAGCGTAGTTGCCAGAGGTCATTTCACGCAAGCATAGGGTAGCCTCCCACGCTGACATTTCGTGTATACGCATACATGACTTGTATTGCACCAACGGCTCGTGCCATGTGCCGGAACAGATGACAAATTCGTCTGCAACGGGTCTTGCACGTCCCCAGACTCCGTAACCTTCCCCTTCTGAGCGTTCAATGCACAGTCGGACTGGCACTCGGTGTAGACTGAAGCGCTAGTAGGCGTTGGAAGTGTATCTCTGACCAGTTCTAGATCTTGCTGTCCACACCCAAAGTTAACGGCCCGGGCCATCTGACTCCTCACAGAGGCAATGGAAAACCTGCGAGTATCAACTCAAGTTGAATGCTGTGCCACTAATATATATATGTGGTAGATTACTAGGAGGTCTAGATGCCAGTCGGGTGGCGGCTCATAAGATTTGCCGTGGAATATGTCGTGCTTCGTGTTATCTCTCTCTATGCATAGGTACAACTTGTGCCATTTGAACCACTGCCAAAGTCCAAATTTCGTGACCTGAAGCTCTAACATATTGATATTGCATGATTGCGTTTATTGTGATGCCCTCATGTTCCCCGGACTTTGGTCATATCAGCCCGCCACTCTCATCATTGTGCATACAGAGTGTCATGATCCGGGGTTGATTCGACCGGACACACATATTCCGACTTGTCAAGTTGGAAACCATGCATCTTGGAACCCAGTGTAGCCTCAATATTGGCAAAAGCTTGATTTGGGTAGCACCAACACGAGGCTAGAAGCGGCTTTTCTACCCCAGAGTAACATGCTGTAACGAGACTACACAAGAGTAGTTCATCAACTCGTGTAGGACTCGCTGAAGGGAGCGTCAGGAACGTATACTCTTGGGGTAACACGGCATATGCACATCAGCACCCCGGCTCCTTTCGTCTGATGGTGGTTTTGACCGGCTCAGTTCTACGGCTTTTTGCAATCAACGTGGTGATTTGCTGTGGGAGGTTGGGCTGATGGCTGACGTTGGTTTCAAATAACGTCACATGTTCTATGTCGTGATCTTCGCTCGAAGCTACCCAGCCCATAGGCAGCTTTCGATAAAGATGAATATTGACGGCGAGACCAAGTCTACTCCGCTTGGGTTTGGATGTGATACTATGCAAGTAACATGATCTTGCCACTCCGTTATACATATGTCTAGATTGGTCGGGGTCAGTGAGACGTTGCCAAAGACTCTTCCAGACGAAAGCTGTGTAACTACGCATTACTAATTCCGACTATTTCAGAAGCCCAGTAACGCTGCCATGTTGCACAATGGTTTTCATCATGCCCGGACATCAAAGATATTGGCGTTATCAGTTCACGAGGAGAGGATGGAGAAGGACCAAAGAGAGATCTGTGGCACCCGCAATAACAATATGGCTGAAGTAACATTGGTGTGTCATGCATTGTTGTAGGGGCGAACGGAGAAGGAGAATAGCTTTGAATACCCCAAACCGTGAGAACAAGCTGCAATTCCAGTGTTTCTTGTACCGTGGTAAAGTGGTGTTTGAACTATAATGATGTGCATATATATATGGCAGTTCAAGTGGTGTAGCTAACAAGTCTCCTGCTACTGCTCTGCTAAGACAATGACCCTTGCGGTCCACTAGATTCATTCTCTCTTACGACAGTCCAATCAGTATTGATGTCGATATTATTTTAACTCAGACTCAATTCGTTTGCCTTGTTCCTTTTGCCGTTGAAATTGATGGCTCAAATCGTGTGCAGCTGACTACATGTTTCCATCATTATTTGGTATTGATCTGAAGAGCCGCATCTGGATGGGCTTTCCCATTGAAATATATACCGATATCAAACAAGAGTGAAAACAGAGCTATGGAGATTTTGTTTATTCTCATTGCCTACACAGGAGTAGATAAATGGTTACTCGATGTCTGTTATGAATATCTTTGGACATCCACAGGCCAGCAGCGTTCAGGCATCAGGCCGCGAAACGTTTATACCAAGCCTTCAGAACGAAGAGTATGATAATATCCTCTTGAGGATAATGCAGCAGGAAGGTAGTTTGGCAGGACAGAGATGGAATGTGCTTGAGGTGATCCCAACGGATCATATACGCCTCATTGAGTTTATTACTTTTAGGGCTTGTTGGATTATAGACGGAGAGCAAGCGGCCTCAGAGTGAGTGACTATGTTTGATGAGATGCTTACACCTTCTTTCTGGTGTTATGCCAAGGATGGCTCAACATTCAAGAGTGTTTTGCATGTAGATATATCATTCATTAGACTATGGACACTGGAGAGGCGCTCCAACACAACTCATACATATATATCCTAAGCAATAAGAGAGTGTTCCACTCCTTATATGCAATTCTGAATCATTGTATCGATAATCATGTATGTGACAGACACGGCGCCTGTTGTCAAGAATCATTTCGACTGCCGACACATACAAACTTGAACAAGTGGCTTTCAAAACTCCAAAGAAAACTTGACGCTGTTTGCAAGAGCAACTCAAGAGAGCTAATTATACGCTCTGATTATCCTTAGCTTTGAAACATATGTTTTGCGAATATCATATCGCCATCTTGAATCAACTATGTCATTGGACTTAAGCCATATCGAATTGTCATAGAAAGACTACCCGCATAAACAAGACCAAGAAAGGTTGCAAGTCGATTTCATAATTACGACTTGTTTAAGAAACAGTTTAACATCATCTCATCTTGAGAATTCGAGGCACGAGCCTGACATCTCAGCATTCAGAAACAAAGAACACACCGGACGTATTGAAACTTAACATTTATTGAATTATGGATATTACCTAGCTGATACCGAGAGTATCGAAGATCCTGATCCAAGCCAGTTAGGGGTATCAAACACAGGCACGACTAATGTCCTCGCACATATATACTAATATGACGTGAAATGTGGAACGGAGTAAACTGTCAAGCGTATAGATCCTGCTTGCTTCGACAGCTTAGTCCTCTTGGGTAGGAGGGCCAGCGTAGTTCTTGTGACCCCAAGCCCAGTACCAGATACCAGAAACCAAGCAAGCGAATACAAACACGACGGGAGCGTAGTTTACGGTTTCGGGGGTAACGGGAATGGCTGAGGGCATACAGAAGAGGGGCATAGCCAACATTGACCAAGCTAGAAGTGAAAAGTAAGCAAGACATATCACATTGGAGAGGAGCGGAGAACATACCGATAGCAACAACGTTGGCAACGGCTCCGAACTTGCCAAGGTAGAACTTTCCAGTCTTAACCTGCTTGCGACCAGTGGCGAGACTGATGGCAATAGGGGTAGCGTAGGAAGCAGTCAGGCAGATGACACCGACACCGGAGAAAGCGTTGAAGGCAGCTGAAGAGCCGAAGTAGATGACACCGAGGATGATTTGGACGACCATGCTGAGCATCATAGCGTTCAGGGGAACATCGAGCTTGGTGTTGACCTTGGACCACCACTTGGCACCGGGAATGGCACCGTCACGGGCGAAAGCCCAGCAGCATCGAGAAGTGGCAGTCGTGCAGCCGATACCGCAGATGATGGCCAGGACGATAAGAGGGACGAGAAGACCGAAAGCACCGCCAGAGCTTCCAATAGCGCTCTTGATGATCAGAGGCACGGGTTGAGCGGAGAGAATAACCTCCTGGAGATCGGGCAGGACGAACATCAAGGGGATGATGAAGAGAAGACCGGCGAAGGTGTTGATGAAGATGGTGGCAACCATGGCCTTGGGGACCTGGGTCGAGGGGTTCTGGACTTCCTCACACATGCTACATGACAGTTAGCACAGCAGTCCCGGGAAGCGGATGGGTACCGAGCAGGCGGCCGTGTTGCAGAACTCACGAGATAATCATGCCAGTGGAAGAAGTAGCATAGGCAGCGTGGAGGAGACCGACACAGAAAGACCAGCCCTTGGGCCAGCCAGAGTTGGCCTCGAAATGTCCAAAGACATAACTGGCGTCACGGCGTCCGTTCTTGGCAACGGCCAGAACAGAGACGATAATAGCAAGGAGACCGGCGAAGGTCCAGAAGACAGCAGCAGTCTTTTTGAGCAGAGTATCAGCAGCCATTTACGTTCACGCGAGGAGAGGAGAGGAGGTCAAGCATACATCAATCCAGGGGAGGTACTTGTTGCCCAGGGCAGAGACAGCATTGCAGAAGAAAGTCAAGGCGAGGAAGACCAGGAAGACTTGGTAGGCCTCTCCAGACATGACTCCAACACCAGGGCTCGACTCGAAGACATTGACGCACGAGACGATGAAGAGAGCGGTTCCGAAGTTCACAGCGAGAGTGATGGTAATGTTTCCAACGACATAGAGCCAGCCACAGATCCAGCTTGCAATGCGGCGCCATCGAGGGGGAGAAAGCATGAAAGCCTGGTAGTAGACACCTATCACGGGTGATCAGTCACATATTTTCTTTTGTTCTTTCACTTGGGAGACGAGATAACAGCAGAAGCACTGGACAAGGAGAGAGAAAGAGAGAGAGCATGGGTAAGTACCTCCAGCAGTAGGATAAACACTGGTGATTTCACCAAGAGAGGCAGCAACACAAACAATGATCATGGAGACGGCGAGCCACCCCCAGATGACGTTGACGGGGCCGCCGCCAACCAAGGGGTACGCCAAGGTTGTAGCGAGACCGTAGGGGATGGAAGCGAGGACGAAGGACATGAAGGCGACCTGGAATGTCGAGCGGTTACGCGAGAGCTCAGCCTTGTAGCCCATGTTCTCGAGGAGCTGATCGGCAGCGTCTGGGGCGCCATTCTCGACGGACACCACCTTTGAGCCTCGGCGAGGCTTCTGCTCAGCAACGGGGTCCATGGCAGCACCGGTGCTTGTGCTGGCCGAGTCGAGTTTAGACATGGCCTCGGGAGGAAGATCGAGGAAGAGAGGATAACAATGAGTTGTTCTGTTATCTCGGGAGGTCGTGTGATCCGAGGTTGGAGGTTTGGGGGGGAAAAAAGAGTGTATGAGCGAACCCGTGTCGGGGGTGGGAAGGTGAGGGGATTTAAAAAGAAAAGAAGAAAAGAAAAAGAAGGCAAAGGTTCAGCAAGGAGAGCTAGGTTTACGGAATTGGAAAGAATCTGGGGAAAAAAGGAACCTCGAGAAAGAGATTTGAAGTAGACGAGAGACATGGGGGCCCAATTATCTACTGTTGCTGCAAGAGTGGCAACCCAAGAACCATGGCAGGGATGGGGCCAAGAAATGTCCAAAAGTGGACAAGGTGAAAAGATTGATCATTGATGCTTGTGGGCCAAGGGTTTCCCAGTGGCTCGACCAGTAGGGGTTGAAGAGACGAGGGTATTTGCTGTAGAGCACAATTGTCCGTAGAGAGTACAGTTGCAGCGCACAACTAGAGAGGCCGGTTAGAAAGTACAATTAGAGTACAGTTACGGATAACGCGCTTATCCCTAAGCCATCACCGAACGTCTTGGTACATATCAGCTCTTCTCGGCTTCCCTCTGATAGGCCTCCGCCGGAAAGGCCGTGTCTAGCTGCGTGGGACTGGAAAATCCACACGACTCAGGCCTCGCTGGATAGCCTGCTTTCTACGTCATGGAAGTGGGCGCACCCGAGACGGACAGCCCGATAGCTTGCCACAAGATTTCCCCCCCCTCCTCGGTTGGACAGCTCGAATCGGAAGGAGTTTAGAGCCTTGCTCAGTTAAATACCGCGCTTCCAGGCCGTTTCGTAGGCTGAGCTGCTGCACGCTTCAGGGCTCGTTCCAGGTACTGAGCCAAGCTTTCAGCCGCGGCTGGTCAAGGGAAGTTCTGGCTCTGTTGCTGTTTAATTAACCGCGACAAGGGGGCCTTTCCCCCCATCTCGGTTTCACCAGATAAAGCTGTAGAGCTTGGATGCTCCAGGTGCTTGCTTGTCTAGCTTGTGAAACAACAGGACGATCATGCACATTCAACAATCCGAGCAGACCGAATGCCGGGACCGATCCCTCCCCAACTTTACCTATTCTGGTGAATATCCGGTATGTGATCGTCAGGGTATCCTGGACCTGGTGTTGCAAGCAAGCCTGTTGGTATCGGATTTCCGTAGGCACTATCAGCTGGGCTGAGTTTGAGTTGAGTCTATATCGCGGTTGCGATTCCGTATCGTCGCCTGCACTGCATCCTTCATCCTGGCTTTATTCCTATCTAAGAAGTCCGGCAACATGTCCGCGATAAACGTCTATTCCCTTCCGACACGTGACCGGTTTTGCTCTTCCCGTCCCTGACAACGCTTGTATGACGGGCCGTTCCTTGCGTGTGTATCTGCATGTCTGCACGTATGTATGTATAATGCATGGCGTTGTTTAACCGCGTCCTCCGTTGTAGTCAGCACCGCCGGCCTTCCTCAGCCTGACAACGATATCCTTCTCGTCCAGCTCGGCCCTGTCGCCCGTGGTGACCGCAATGCTATGGTGCGACAGCTGGCGCTTGACGTCGCCGCTCTCGATGCTGACGCGCGCCTTGCGCATGACCTTTGTGTTCTCGCCGATCCAGACCACCAGGATGAACTTGACCCGCGTGCTCTCCTTGTCGTTGGCGTACTCGACGCGCACGTAGCCGTACTGCACCTCCCCGTCGTCGAGCTCGTGGACCATCTCGGCCAGACCGCCCGTGCCCGTCTTGGTGAGCGTCAATTTGTTTCCCACGGCGCCGGCGTGCGAGATGAGGAGCCAGTTGGTCTCATCCTTGTCTGAGCGGACGGCGTCATAGGCTGCGGCCACCTCTGGTGCGTCGAGACCCGACATGTTGAGTATATAGAGTATCCGTAGCTTTGTTGCAGATTGATAGAAGGGGGGTTTCGATGGATCGGTCGGTGCGCGGTCTCGAGATCGAATCAGAATGTCTGCTGGGCAGGAGGAATAACTGGGCCTACCTAAAGCTAACCAACAAAAAGGATTGTACCGGCAGAGGAATCAGTAAAAAAGGGCTCGCTCAGGGCTGTGCTTTGCTGCGCTGAGCTGAAGGAGAACAAGACGTTTCTTTCGCACTCAGGAGTTTGGCTCACCCATTTCAATTC
>JAALXI010000437.1:0-25626 GCA_012977755.1 Fusarium nurragi | reverse complement strand
GATTTTGGTGTCTGTTACAATCTCACAAACATACCTCCTGTCACCCGCGTCTTCTTGTCCCCTCGGACATGCCTTAGTACCCCTGGGCGTTTCCGAATTGGGTATCGATCAATGCTTTGTATGCGCCCCCTTGAAGTAGAATGAAAACTGAAGTCGCCGGCCGCCGCCGTTGAAGCCCGGCCCCGCGACCCCGGGTCAGCCATGCTTTAATAGCGCCGCCCCCCGGGCTCCGGGTACCCCTTCGCACACATGGACGTACAGTTCTAATATCCAATACATTCTTGACAAAATATCACCAGACTCCACGAGTCAATAAGTTCACACGACTCAAGAAGGAGTTTCCCCGCCCGACTAAAAAATTAACTCATATCCACAGGGAATCTCCTGATTCCTCGTTTATATCTCATTTCTCCAGGTTTCGGTTGCGCTTCGTGATAGTGCTCCGCCTCCGCGTCTCCGCTTCTCCGCTTCTCCGCTTCTCCATATCCCCATTTCTCCCCACGAGCTTAATCTTCTCCCCTTCATTGAAGGTTGACAAACAGACCACCGTCGACGAGAAGTTGTGCACCTGTTACATATCCGCTCAGCTCTGGACACGCCAGGAAGACGGCCGGGCCAGCCATATCAGAGGGTAAGCCCGTTCGTCCCAGGGGGATACGCCCTTCCATGTAGGTTCTCTTCGCATCGTCAGCCAGATCGGCGTCGTTGAGCTGTGTGCGGATTGTGCCTGGTAGAAGAGCGTTGCACCGAATGTTGTGTTCCCCCAGAGCACAAGCTGTGCTCTGCATCAAGCTCAGGACACCTGCCTTGGTGGGAGTATAATGTGTTTGCTGGCCACCACCGACGAGCGCTGAAATGGACGAGACACCGATGATGCTTCCTCCTTTAGGTTCTTGATTGAGCGCCATCTGCCTCGCGGCGGCCTGGGTAACGTAAAAGGCGCCGTCCAGGTTTGTTCTCACGGTCGAGTGAAGCAGATCCGGCTCGAGTGTCAAGAAATCGGCAAATGTGCAGATTCCGGCGTTGGACACACACACATCAAGTCTCTTTTTGGAAGAGTGCTCAACGGCTTTCTTGACCAGTTCTGTCGCTGTCGCTGGGTCGCGGACGTCGCCTGCTTGATGCTCGAGATGGCCCGCAGTAGATGATGCTTTGCGAATAGCGTCGGCCTCGGCAATGAGCGAGTCGAGATGGCCCTTGTCCTTTTCAAGGCCCAGATGGTTGACCACGACATCGGCGCCTTGTCGTAGGAACTCGAGGCAGATAGCACGGCCAATACCAGTTGTGCCGCCAGTGATAATGGCACTCTTGTTGGCTAGAAGACTCGATGGCATCAACATTGTAAGTGTAAATGAGCAATAAGCTATAAGTATTTCTTTCAATTGTTGTTGCAACACTGCAATATCCAAAAGGAGGTTTGTAGTTGCTCGATTTGACTTCCAATCTCCTATTAGTCGGTTAAAAGAACGGGATGCAGACAGAGGGCGAGGGTTGCTGGGTGAGCAATGGAGCTGTATACTATGACTTTGCTTAGAATGATTCCTACAAATAATTTTAGGATGATCAAGAGTCGAAGAAGTCCAAAGCCTCCATTTCAATAGCCTTCCCCTCACTTCCGGGAGACGGCTCTAAATAGTACCGAACCCTCCCACATTTCCTTTGGAGACCCTCCTTCGTTGGTGGTTAGTATCCATCATGACCCGCGCAAATGGAGGGACAAAGTCACAAAAAGAAAAACGCGCCTCTGAGCACTCACGCCGAGACCCCGAACTGGCATTGCCTCCTCGGTATTTGTATTGGGAAAGCCTCGGTGCACCAGCCAGCGAGGTTTCATACGGCAAATCAGATTTGTTTCGCATGATGGACTCTATTGCCATCTCGGTGTGCTTTAACACGAGAATCCGGCGGGGAAGCACCAGTGACTGCGGAGGAAACTTGGGCTAAAACCCTTTTGACCGGGGATTAGAGCGAGGTACGTAGTGGGAGGCTCTCTCACCCAGTCAATGTTGTAATTGAATCAAAACACCAATTCATAATGCAAAATTGATCGTGAGCCATATCAGTAAGTAACAATCCTAACACTCCCCTGTTACACTATTGGTTCCCACAAATCCCGAGGTTCGGTACCGGACGCTCAAGCCATCAGCTTCTTTGCTTGGAGCCTGGGTCACCGTGACGGTGGCCACGATGTGGGCTTACAGAACGGCCACCGTCTTGAGGTGGCGTTGGACGCTCCGACGGTCACCGTTTGACCCCAGAAAAAGGATCTCACGATGCGTGTCATTTCTCAACGTCGCATCTATTCTTCCTTGTCATATTGACTTAGAGGGTGTGCGCACACCTCTCTGTGTGGACCTTATTACTAACATCGTGCCTGATCCTTTTTGCGTCATTAATTATAGTCTAATGTGTAGGGTACGGAGCAAAACCAAGATTGATTCTAGACTTTTATGACCATGGTAGAAGGCCGCCTAGCAGTATGCTGTGTCCTCGTGACACGGGCTCATTATGTTTACTCTCAGTCTCACTGTTATTTAACACAATCGAAACTTTTACGTAACACGGAGGAGTGAATTTGGAATGTTTTTGTTTTATTGATTGGGGATGCCCGTGGAAATGCTGCAACGTGAAACCTTTCTAAACTACCCTCCATTTCAAATAAACAATAAATACCACAGTCGATGGACGATCTGCGTTCTTTTGCTAAATCCCACCATGCGGCCACAAAAACATGAAGATAACCACAACCCTAGCACCGAGATATGAAAACATGACAATGGCCTGTCACGACACTCGCCTTTTAAGATGTTGTTGAGGTTGTGAGGCTCTCTACCTTCGCCGCAAGCGAATCAAAGGTTCCGTTGGGCTTGCTGACTTCCTCGCCCTCGTTGGAAGGGTTTGGGGGCGCAGGAGAATTAACTTGGGGCATCTTGAACAGGTAATCACTAGGGATGAGCTTGTGTCTGGCAGCAGGGTTTATGGTGAGGCCAAAACCAGGCTTGTCCAGGTCGGCGGTTGTCAGGAAACCCTTGGTGGGGATGGGCTCGTCGGTGAAGAGGTCTCCAAACACAGGCAGCACGCTGCGACCATCAGGAGAGTTGGCCAAGTATTCTTGGAACGGGGTGTTGGGCTGAGAGATCTGGAAGTGGTAGCTGTAAGGACCACTGGCGTGAGGAACAACGGGAATGTCGTAGGCAGCAGCCAGAGCCGCCACCTTGAGAAGCTCAGTCAGACCACCAAGCCACATGACGTCGGGCTGGATAATGTCGAGGTTGCGACCCTCAACAAGCTTGCGGAAACCATATCGGGAATACTCGTGCTCACCAGTGGTGAACTTGACGGTAGGGTGAGCACGCTTGATGAGCGCAAAGCCGTCGGTGTCATCGGGTGACAAGCACTCCTCCCACCAGTTGATGTTGAGATCGAGACAAGCCTTGACCAGCTCGATTGTGTAGGTTACGTTAAGGCTCATGTAGCAGTCAACCATGATGGGGAAATCGGGTCCAACAGCCTCACGGTGCTTCCGCAAGAATTCGACGTTCTTGCGCAGACCTTCATGACCATCGTCGGGACAGAAAGGCAGAGGAACCTTGGCTCCCCAGAAGCCCATAGACTTGGCGGCTGTGGGCTCCGGGCCGGTGCAGTAGAAGTCGAGGCGCTCCTTGGTAGCACCGCCAATAAGACGGTAAACGGGCTCATTGCGAACCTTTCCTAGAAGATCCCAGAGGGCGAGGTCGATGACGGAGATGATGGCAATGGGAAGACCTTTGCGACCATAGAACATGGAAGCTCGGTACATCTGCTCGAAGAGAAGGTTGGTGTTACGAGGGTCGGCGCCGATGAGGAAACGCTCGAAATGTTCGTGGACGAGCCAGCAAGCGGGAGGGCCTATTGATACTTTGTTAGTACTATGTCGCTCGCTTGGCGTCGGATGCACATCTTGGATGTGTATTATTCGGCTTTATAGTAGATGTCAAACTCACCTCCAAACCCAGTCGCAAAACCGACGGTTCCATCTGTTGCCTCGATCTCAACTAGGAACGAGCCTAGAACGTTGATTCCCCAACTGGTTCGTGACTTTTTGTATTGATCCCATTTCGAAGCCGGCGTTGAGATGTCGCTATCGATGAGCCTATGAGCGAAATGTTAGTGATGTGTTGAAGCTGGATCCATGAATATTGAGTGCGCATACCAGTGGCCACCTTTGACGTTGTGATAATCACCACCTATTTTCACAATCTATCAGTACACAGCCAGCACTCCCTAATTTCTCTGACGGTAGAAAGCTAACACGACGTACCTGACCCAACACCGCCGATGATGAATGACCTTATGGCCTTGATCTTGGGGAAGTCCCTGACAGAAGTCATGATGATGTTGACGGTCAATTGGCTTATAGAGGGTCAAGGGAATAAACTGAAATCAAGCGTGGTGAGCCGGAAAGTAAAAGAGAGGTGACAATAGAGAAGTTTGGGAAGAAGAAGAATTGTTACGGGTTGGGGATGAGCCTCTTTACAAAGGATGCGCCAGTGGCACTACAAAGGTGGATTAAGCACATCATGAAAGGCAACAGCTACCCAATGACTTTAGTCGAGAAGCTCACGATTGACTGGACAGTCAGTCTCGTGATGGCAGAGACCGGCAAAACATGCGCCGAATTCCCCTCTGATGAAGCAGATATCGGGTCAAGAAGCACCGAAGTTGGTGCTGAAGAATAGAGCTGCCTCCAATTACATTGCCATCTCCACATATTCTCGGTGGTCGTCGGGAGTCATGATCGGGAAGCTTATCTGCGGCTCATAGTCGAGTCCCAATTCTTCTCAGTCTTTGTTTTTTCTTTCTCTTAATTCTCCGGCTTTTTGGGAGAATATCAATGGAGTTCAACATACTCGGGTCCTTCTTTCTTGTCCACCGGTTGAATGGTACATGCGATGGCGGTTTTCTGCCTCAGTCGTTGTTGAACCTGGCAGCCCTGGCCGTGCATTCAGCCATATTTAGTTCTGCCACAATTATTCGAGGCCGGGTCCGGGTTCCAATTGCGGGGTGACAGGGGAGGAGAGGTACAAAGGAAAAGATTTGAGTTTTGGGGAACGGGAACCTGGAGGCAGTCAGTCCAAGCTTGAGCAATCAACGACGGTAGGTCAGGTTTTGATGAATATATACCGAGAATAAATATATACGTGTTCGACTCATAGAGGACCCCCTGCCTCTCGTATAGCTAACAACGGGCGTCAGCTCATCCATAGTTGACTCGTTGGACGAACAGTGACCGCTTCTGAGGCTGAACACATCAAAACAGCACTAACATGGATGGCTATACCCGGTCCGGGGCACGCTTGGCGGTTTATCCACCCATGAGCCACTTTCCACAAATCAGATTATACCGCTTTGCTCATTTCCCCGCCTTCCATGACGCCCCTCGAGGAAAGAGCTTTGTGCGTGCGGCATCCATGAGGACCAGTTCCTTCTCTCCGCATTTTTGGGAGTTTGGGTCGCATGTGCAAGTCAACTAACTGTCTCTCCTCTTGAGGCTTGACCTTACCATCTTTCCTTTGCGATCTAACGCTTGACTTGTTAACCTCTGAACTATTCCCTCGAGCTTTTCTGCAACTCTTTCTATAATTTCCTTTGCAGCTCCGGTCAACGGAAGTACACCGACGAAACCGAGCTCTGGCAGCTTGGGTTATTTAGCCCCCGAGTCCACCTCGGCCCACCCTCAACATTGGCCCGGCCATCACGGCACCACTTCCCATCCGCCCGAGGCACAAAGCCAGCAGAAAGCGAGCAAGATAGCAAGAAAACGGTTGGCAGGCGAAGGCGAGGGAACAGCTCATAAATAACATTTATCGAAGCATTCATGCCCGTCGGCAATTCGCGGTATTGACTGAAATTTCTGACATAACCCTGACCACAATATCCCAGTCGCAGTGCAGGTCCCGTCCTTACACCCATTCCTTTTGTACTTTATTAGTTCAGTGCAGGCCTATTTATCCTCGGGCGATCATTCTCCTGGTCCCGCTTGCCATTATCCCGGATCGCGAGGTCCCCTTTGCAGCAAACACAGACAGCTCTTTCGCGCGCCTATCTGCCATTGATTATCTCGTCGCATGCTTGCCTTGGCTTGGTTTACCCCTGTTGTTCGGCTTCACTATTCTCATCGCTCACACGACTGCTGACGAGCTCGTTCTTGCATCGTACCGACACACGAGACCAGCGGCAAGGGCTCTGGAATAGGCATCCAAAGCCCAACATCACACTCTCAGCGATGCAAAACGGAGCCAGCAAGATATTGGGCGATGGCTCGGTCGAGGATCGTCCGCCGTCTACAGAAGTAGACAGTGATGAAGCCAACCAATTCCCTAGCGAGGATGAGGACCATGGGGACCACGAAACTCTCTGTCGTAACGGGAAGAGGAAGCGTCCTGTCTCGGTTTCGTAAGTGCAGCTCTACCCATCTTTGTTTGTCTGTTTGTTTCCTTCACACACTTTGTCAACCATACTGCCGCCTCAGACTCTTATAGAGTCCATGTCTCAAATCAAGGGTTCCTTTTTCCCCCTTGGCAGGCTTCTGATTTGAAAATCATGTTGGAGTCTTATCTACATTTCTTGTACACTGTTATCAACACCATGCCACCATCTGAGGCCACTTCATCGCCCCATGCTTCATTCTCCCCGCCCTCACCAAATCTCAACTACTACACCACGTCACAAATTCAATCTGCCTTCTCTTCCAACATACCAGATGTCGCCGCCACTGAGGCTAACCATACTGTTCCCAGATGTGAGTTGTGTAAGCAAAGAAAGGTACGCTCTTTAATACCCGGTCTTGTTTCTTGGTCTTTCACTTTTGTTCACAATATTAATTCTTCTTCACCTATTAGGTCAAGTGTGATCGTGGCCAGCCCTCGTGCGGCTGGTGTAGCCGCAATGGCGCTGTGTGCGAATACAAAGAGCGCAAGAAGCCTGGCTTGAGAGCGGGATATGGTCGTGAGCTCGAGCAGCGCCTCGACAAACTTGAGGAAATATTGCGTTCTCATGCTGAGATCCTTCATGGTACCCTGGCATCCAACACGAATCCTGTCCTCGCTGCCAGTATTCGACACAGTAACCCAAGCCTTTCTAGCGACCAAGGAACTCCACGAGACACTCATCCACATCTGTTCCGGCCCTCTGAACAGGTTCGCACTCCTCAAACTGACACTGCCTTGTTCGGACAGAGAGCTCCCAGCTCAAACTTCGCTCCAAGCACACAGAGTCTTGACTTCAATGTCGCTCCTACACCCAGGATGAACGACGGATACCAAGGCCAGAATCGGGGGTCGCTGTCAGGCGTTGCAGCGCCTGCTCAACTATCGCCTGTACAACACAATAATGCCACTCAAGACTATTACAGTTCTGTGCAGCCGAATATTCATTCGCCCACGGCACCATCATCAACGGCTCCTGGAACCTCGACGCCCGATCGAGATATGCCGCCTTACGATCTCCTCTACGCACTGGTTGACCTCTATTTTAAGCATATCAATACTTGGTGCCCCATTCTTCACCGCAAAACAACCTTAGACAGCCTATTTGGACCATCCGCTCTTGATGAAACAGATCGAGTTCTACTTCATGCAATTGTGGCAACCACCATGCGTTACTCGACAGATGCGAGGCTAACGGAGGAGCGGCGGGAGCACTACCACCGAGTTTCCAAAGAACGGGTTCTTCTCTATGGCATGGAAAGTTCCTCCGTCAAGTCATTACAAGCTCTCGTCATACTTGCGCTCGATCTTTGTGGAAGTAGTAATGGTCCACCAGGGTGGAATATTATGGCTCTCATCACTCGATCTGTGGTACAGCTTGGTCTAGCCGTTGAAATTACCTCGTCGACTGTATCACCTCATTATCTTTCGATCTACACGCTTCGAGCCATGACACTTTCGGAACCCAAGGATTTCATAGAGGAAGAGGCCAGACGGCGGCTGTTCTGGATGATTTATCTGTTGGATCGATATGCGACTCTTGCAACTGCATTTGAATTTGCCCTGGACGACAAAGAGATTGACAGGACGTTACCATGTCGTGATGATTTGTGGATCAAAAACCAAAAGGTTGATACGCGATGGTTTAGTACCGATTTACACTCGGGCTCTCCAGGCCATGACATTGACCAGCCGGAAAATTTAGGCGCTTTCGCCTATTATATTGAGATTCTTGGTATTCTTTCCAAGATACACAAGTTTCTCAAACAGCCTGTTGACATCAGTGCTCTGAGTGATGTGGAACAATGGCAGATGCGGTACAAGGAGCTCGACAACATGCTAACTTCCTGGAAGTTCAGTCTTCCTGGTGAATTTGGAAACATGGCAAAGCTCTTCCATCCGGGTAGTAAGAACATCAACTGCGCCTGGGTCATGCTTCATGCTACATACCACACAGCTGTCATCCGTCTTCACTCGTCAGCCGCTTATCCCACAACGAGGTCGCCTATATTTACACCATCGTATAGCGCATCACAACGATGCCACGGCGCAGTTGAAAATGTGGCTGCCCTTGGTGAATTCGTTGTGAATAATGGAATGCTGGCAAAGCTGGGTCCTCCTTTTGCTTTTACTCTCTGGGTTTCGGCGCGTCTTCTCCTTGTCCATGGATCAACAGTTGAACATAAACTTTCACCTCAACTTCCGTTCTTCGTCGACAGCCTGCGCGAGATGGGCCGTTATTGGCCTGTTGCAGCTCGATACTCTCAGTTACTACAGAGGGTGCTAGATGAGCATCGTGACAGCGAACGGCAGGGAGACGGCATTACCCCCAGCTCAGTTAAGATATTGTCTGACATGCGACGCACGGCATTCGACTTGGACTTCCTAATCTCGCGGCAGCCTAAGCAGCCGGGTGGCTCAGCTCTTAGTAGGCTACCAAGCATTACGCCCGCAAGGACACCGGCACCCAACGAGCTTGAGTATCTTGACGTATTCGATTTCTTCAACGTACCGCGTCTTCCTTTTGGAGGTGAAAACATCTCTGGCGCTAATGGCACACCTGGACCGCCGGGTGCTGATATGGACACGTCCAATGACCACGGAACGGTCTTGGGGGCGTCGAATGAGTTCAATATTACCAACTTCATGGTCGACGCCAACAGTGACTGGCTTTTTAAGCAGGAGGGAGGTCCAAAGTATATGACAGCTACGTAAAGCACAGATCGAGGCAGTACTTGTGGCCGAGTCCACGTGCTAAAGATTGATTTGAGTTCTGGACGATGTTTAATTATCAAGATACCCCTTATTTTGCATATCTGCGGATTGTTGAGGCTGAAGGAGCGAGAAGATCTCGTACTGATCTGTTCGTGTATTCTTGCACAGAAATTTAGAAGGAAACCACATATTAAAATCAAAATGGATGCCCGAGTGGCAAGATACAAGGAATGCCGATCCAAATATCATGAATAATAGGTTCACGACAAGGAGAAGGAATACATGACATTCAATATGTAGTTCACCATTATGTGCGGAGTTGGAAAATTGAGACAGAGATGATGAACAACGCTTTTGTATATCATAAGCATACACATCTACCATTTATGGGCAAATCAGTTCTCTACTGCAGTCTGATATGTATTTCCGGTGCAGTACATGACCCAGCCGTCGAGATCCATCTTCTTGATGACAGTGCTGAAGCCTGTGGTACCCTTTGCCTTGCCCTTCTTGGAACAGATGACCTTGCGATCGGACTCCTTGACTTTTGGCGCACCGTTGGGATACTCGATGTTGAAGACGGGCTTCTTGGCCTTGATGAAGGCGGCGAAGGTCTCGCACTCAGAGTACTGGATGCACTGCTCGTTAACTGAGAACTGGACGTGGGGCAGGACAGAGCCGATGATGTCGCCGGCGTTCTTGAGGCCCGTTGACATGTTATACTTTGCAGCTTCGGCAGCAAGGAACTTGATGTAGTCGATAGAATCTTTCTTAGTCAGGCCAAGGCCATTGTCGTTTTGCTGTGGCACGTGTTAGTTTTCGTAGCATAGTTGAGTGTAGATGATATGACTTACATAGCCGTCAACGTTGTCAGGATCGATAGCATCGCATCCCTTCTTGGCAGCAAGCTTGATACGCTTTTTCATAATATTGCGGACATTGGTGCTCCTGAGGTTGATCCATTTCTCATCAGGCCACCCGTCCATGGTCTTGCCCAGGTCGGCCTTCTTGAACTGGTTCTTGTCATCACGCCAGTCCTCCCATGATCCGGCGCTGAAGTAGCAGATGACCTTCTTGCCGGTCTTGTGCAGTGCCGCAAAAGTCTCGGCGTCGTTGTCGTATAGATCCAGATCGTAGATGCCAACATTGGGCTTAAGGTCTTTGGCGCTTCCATCCTTGTTGAGCTTGATGGGCTTGAGGAGAACGATCTGCCACTGTGCGCCGACCTTTGGCTGCCAGAGACTGCCGCGGGCTTTGAGGTAAGGTTCTGTCGAGTCGTCACTGTCGTCGCTGTCGTTTCCTCCCTTTCCTCGGGTGAGGCCAACGCCAAGCCCAACGGCCAGAGCAATCACCAGAGCGAGGGCTACGCCGATAGCAATGAGCTTCTTCCACAGCGGCCAAGATCGCTTCTTCTTTGCCATCTCCGGCTTCTCTGAGGCAGCGACCTCTGTTGTATTTACCGCCATATTTGTGGTTGTATTCGATGTGAGTGAGGGAGGGAACCGATCTCTCAACCTCGCAAGGCCGGCAGCGGGGATTTAAAAGGTAAATAGAAGCAAAAGAAATACCAATTACATGCCAGGCACTCGAGCTCTAATCCTCATCCGGCCCGTGAGCAGGCGAAGAGGGTTTCAAGATTCAGGGCGGAGCAGAAATGCATGGATTCAACGATTAACTAGGCCATGTAGGCTGAGTTCCTGTCAGCACCAGGCCACTAGCTTATGGTCTAGAACGAGCTGAGGATCTAGCGCAAGGGCCGTTTCCCGTGCTATTGCTGCCTTTGCCAGGCCAGGCTGTGCCATGTCGTTGCTACTTACAGGGCCGAGGAGGCTTCGGGAGCACCCGAATTGGAGGCATGTACGACAAAAGGATCGTCATTGTTTGCTTGACGTTCTGCGGATCACCGCGTTTGAACCATTCCATCTTATCGGCCCTGTACTCTGACATGCTTCGCCGAGAACGCTCGGGTCAGAATTTGGTGCGATATATTCGTGTCAACATGCCAAGGTACATGCTCCTTCAGCTCATCCGTGGGCGTAATCACGGCAATAACGATTCGTTCTTAGCACCCCCGGTTAGTGCGGCATCCTGTGATAGAGGCTTAGACCACACCAAGCACAGCAGTCAAGGTCGCCTAAATCGACATGATATGCTTCAGGCTGAATTCTGGATCAACTACAATCATCAGCCCCGTCACTTGTGTAATGCAGCTGCCATGTCGTCACATCCTATACACGTCGTGGTGTTGCATGGCCCAATAACTCTTGCGGCGAGATCACCCAAACAAGTTCGAACAACAGAACTTCAAATTTATCACAAGTTAATTAAACATCCGTGACTCTCTCGCTATACTACCGCACTAGATAATTCAAGCAATGACCCCCCCGTGGGTAATGACGCTGATTTACTATAGCGCCAACCCTGTTACGAGGACCACATGGATGGGTTGAATTGGGACATTCCTCTTGTGAAAGTTATATGTATCAAACACCTGATGAGATGACGGGTTAGGCGGCAATATTCACAGGCGGCTGATCAACAGCCGTCAAACATCACCTGATGCGGACCACCAACAAAGCACTACCTACCTGTGCTCACAGTACATGGTTATAGACAGCTCCAAATCATTGAGATAGGCCAAAGCTGCTCTGTATCTGTTTGTATATCCCACATGGCTTGACTGCTTTAGCCTAAGAACCTTCATTCAGATAGTTTCTAGCTACTCCGCGTGATACCGGACGAGATGCAAACCTGAAAAGGAAACTCGGCGATCAAGACTCCGAAGAGGACAACAAAACATCAAACCCGAAATGAGATAATCCTGAGCATAAATATCGAGTTCATGGACAAGATACTATGAGTAAACGTAAATCAATTGCTCCGTTTGTTGCTATACCCAGCAGCGTTCTCAGCCGCAATCAACATCATTTACCACACTCCACCATCATGAAGACACTCTCGACTCGATTCGTGTTCATGTCGGCTATGCTGGCTGGACTCATCCAAGCAATAGATAAGGGGCATCCGCCGCCCGTCGAGCGTGTTCAAGGGTTCGACTGGAAAACCCCCTTCACGCCCAATGCCATGGCCGCTTTCCAATCAAGCTGTGAGGCCAAGGCCCAATTCGAGGCTCATGAGTACACCCTTCACGACTTGATGGAGCCTCCTCCAAAGGGACTGAAACCCTGGGCCAAAGGACTCAGAGCAGTCTTTTCTAACAGAGAATACCCTGGAGGGTGGCTCGGCATGGATCCTCACGCCGATGGCCGCAGCCTGCTATTGATGGACTACGATCGGTTCCCTCTGCTAGTTCGCGAGTGGATAGAAGAGCAGGAGAGAACCGACGGGAAGGGTAAGGCGCTCTTTGCGGTTCTTGAAAACCCGAAGAGTGGTGAGGACGAGATTGAGGAAGTCGTCCAGTTTCCCGAGGCCAACAAGATCGATCGCGCCAGTGACAAAGACAAGGTCGTCGTCTTTGCTCCGGGCGCATTGTATGGTATCCTTCCTCTGTGGACGGCGGAAGCAAGTGAATGCAAGGGTAAGATGCCTCATCTCACTACAATCTCGTATGCAAGTACTCACAGTGATGAATGTAGGTCAACTATCCGACTTGTCCAAGTACAGCCCGGAGCCCTCGGATGGTGGAGTTGTTGCTTGGATTGAGCATAGCAACCCGCAAAACAAGAAGACGACGTTTGATATCAAGGTCCAAGCACTTGAGAAGAAGGAAGTCAAGAGCGGCCAGGAACAAGGCCAGGGAAAGTCGGCATCAAGAGAAGAACTGTAAAATAGATACAAGAACATTATTATCACGGCACTTGGTGACAATACCATGCGCTGCCAAGATATACTCGCGATGACTTCCATCATGAATGTTTTTATGATATAGGTGCTTAGGTATATGTGACCGAAGCAACGTCGATGATCAGGAACAAAACAATGCACAAAGGGTTTTGCACTCGCATTTGCCCAAGTTGGATTGGCCGAGATGCAGCAGTTGCAATGCGGAAGGGAAAAAAAGCAATACCGGGTAGGCGTCAAGGTTTCATTGTTCCTGCCTTAGTCATGTTGCCCCCAAAATGTGAGAACATTGTTGTTGCCATCATGGGCTGAAATTGAATGCTCTACCGTTATAACAAACCTTGGTTGAAGAAATCCTTTTTCTTGACCGCTGTTCTCATATTCGACTCATATGCAGGGTAGAACGATCCTGGTTTGGTCCGGTTCGCTGGGCATCTATACAGTAGAATACTTGTAGACTTGGGTACACGCACACCGCCTTCGGGGGTTCTACGTTCGATCGACACCAGTTTCACGATGCAAGCCTGAGTTGTCATGATATGAGTCTGGTTGTCATGAAAGGCACTCAAATAATGCAACAAGATGCGGTGGGCCTCGTGCGATACGCAACAACAACGCTGAGGCAAATTATCTCTAGTAAAAAGCAAGTCCAAGCCATGTTTGGGCCAGAATAAAGGCCGGTTGCCGACCATGAGACATGAAACAGAAGAAGCTATGAGGATTCGCAGGATGCATCGGATCACATTTCGCCAACCTCCAACCTCTTTCTTCAATCTTCAGTGCTTCACATGTAGCCAACTAGCCTAACGTTAGGGGCTCCATTACCAGCCACGGCGAGGTCTGGGTCCAGGTACTCGTGGCAATGCGACGCTACTAGTCCACCCTAGCATCGCATCCAATAGCTTCCGGTGACGATGCGCAACTCGTCAGATTGCGCTACATATCTCGAGGATTTGCACGTATGCTGCACATAGCATATGTAGATGTAGAAAACAGTTGACTGTCGTTAGCCACCGCCATCACCACCAATTGATGTGCAGCGGTCTGATGTTGGTGTCCCGGATGCGGGCTATTGCACAGGAGCTGGATGAGGTAGTGAAGAAACCCACCGGGGCCAGCCAGCCGACCGCCAACAAACGCCCATGACACGAATTGCCATGTCGTCAGCGAGGTCCCACAGCTCTCGAACTGCATCTGCATCTGCATCTGCAGAGTACAAGATGGCCGTTCTTAGGGCCTCGAGTACTTCAAGTACCTATCTCAGGTACTGACGATGGAGAATTAGAACCAGAATGCGAATCAGATGGACTACAAGGCATTCGAGCAGGCATGGCAGTAAAAGAATGGAACACTAACGATGAAAACACCGTGTTCGAGTACATGAAAACTGAAGGTTGGGGGTGATGAGAGCAGTCAAGGTAGCCCAGGCTGGTACTCCATACTCCGTACCTTTGTCACCTTCAGATTCAATGCGTTGTACACACTCCGTACAGTACAAGCCGACTGCGGGAGCTTGGCTGATCCATCGGGACGCGCTCATGCCCAGGGTATCCGAATCACAAGCTTCTTGGTACCTGATAACAACCTCAATTACTTTACCTTGGCTGCGACTCACCTCCAGTTGCTGCTCCTGCTCCTGCTCCTGCTCCTGCTTCTGATGCACATCATATGAATCGTTGATTCATTCTGTTGCTGCACAAAACCCGAATCGAACCCCCACGTGCTGGTCATTGGCTTCTTTTTATAACCTCACCTTTATCTTTCTTACATTATCGTCATTATCTCTTCCGCTTTCGTTCGAATCGAAACTCCTTCTATGACCTTCTCTCATATTCCTCACCTCAAAACGTATCTTCTCACCGTATCAACCTTGCGTATCATTGCGATACTTGCCCATTTCTGCATCCGGCGAAGCCATCCTCTCAAACCGCTCATAACCAATCCCTGCATCGATCGGTCCGGTCGAAGCGGTCGCAGCGCTCGCGATTTGTACCGCCTGTACCTGTTTCTCGTGTCGCTACTACTGCCCCGTAGCCGCCAACAATCTTTAATTTCGCTCCAGTCCCCCCCAGCCTTGCCCAGCGCCAAACCAATCCTCTCTTGGCCTTGGTCTCTCCCCGTGCCGTCAACGAGCTGGCTCTTCTTCTCCCAACCCAACATCTCTCCCACAAACAAAACAAAATCTCACTTGAACTCAATACGCAACAAACACAGACGCCGGCCACGCTACCTCGACTCACTGCTACGATCTCTCGGTCCACACGCGCAGACCCCATCGTCCATCAAAGCACAAATTCCAGTCATGGGCAGCTTCACCTTCAAGTGGTAAGTAGCAATTTACAATTCACAATTTGCCATATGGTGTGCTGCACTGCGCAGCGCAGCGCAGCACAGCTTTGACAAACGCACCGCGATACACTCGTCTAACCCCCCCGAGTCGCACTTTATCATCTACCCCGGCGCGAGACAAGCTCATTGAGCTCTGTCTCAAGAGTCTGCTTACCCAGTGCATGTGCCTCTCAGGGCTGCTTCATGTTACAATTACGAATTGCGACAGTTCGTCCATGTCTGAGACACTTGAGACTGACCCCAAACCTCTGCAGGGAGCATCCCGCCGACGAGGTCTACGTGACCGGTACATTTGACAACTGGACCAAGAGCGTTCAGCTCGAGAAGGAGGGCAATGTCTTCTCCAAGACGGTTGACCTCAAGGAGCCTGAGGGCAAGATCTACTACAAGGTGCGTCAGCGTCTGCGAGCCTCGACCCGCAATGCCAACAGCTTCCCTCAATTTTTATTATTTTCGACATTCACTCTGCATTGGTCCCGGTTGAATACCACCCATTGTTTTCCTGCCGTTGTCGCCGGCGCCGAAACCGATCCTTCGCAGCTCTTCAAAGTCATGCTTCGATGACGGGAGGAACTACTGTTACCAGCCCGACATCTGCGCGACTGCTGTTGCTCAACCAAGTTGGATGTATGATAGCTACGAAGGATGTGCCGCCCGGGAATCCGTGCTTTTGCGCCCATCGTTATCTTGCTGTCTGCAGGGCTTTTTAAGCCTAAAGAGCTTGGAGGCACGATGGCGGTGGCTGCCGCAATCCTAAGCTCCTAACCCCCCTGCTGCCCCATGGATTTTTTTCTTGCAAGTTTGCTTAGCTGCCAGGATCGGGGATTGAGCCCCTGGTTCATTTCCCTGCCTATCATGTCATGGGTTCTCTGCGACCCATTAGCATCTCGCGCCGTCCCCAACCAAAATCCCCCGCGGTTCGGTATGACGCAAGGCGACCACGATCGCGACAGTTCTGGACTGCTGGAACGCGTTAGTGAGCGGAGAGCGATGGAAAATCTGCTATACTCAACCCATATCTAGCCTTGTCCCTGGTCACGCCGGTAAATTTCTGTGACGCCAGGCGACGATATGGCGTTGCGCAGACTCAAAGTCCCCTCGTGCTGCCAAGGCGTCTTCAAGTCAGCGCTTGATTTGCTTGCGCGCTAGTGTGCCTGCATTTCCGACCCGCTCCTGCTATTCAGCTCAGTCCCTCCCTTCGTCATCGTACCAGCTCATTAAACTCACTTTGTCCCCTCTTTTGAATCCAATTGCTCTTCTTACACTCGCACACACTTATTGCGGACACATCAAAGATTGTCGCTCACCATAATTCTATTTAGTTCATCGTCGACGGTAACTGGATAATCAACCAATCAGCACCCAACGAGCCTGATCTCGAGGGTAACGTCAACAACTTCGTCACTCCCGATCAACTCGCAAGCGAAAGCGCTACCGCCGCTATCCTCAACACCGTGACTCCTACGTCCACAACCGCTGCCATGGCTAGCGAACAGCCCATTGAGAACAAGGGCACTGAGGCCAAGACTCTGGAAGACAATGTAAGTGACGAGGGTTGCGAAAGATAATTTCAGTACGCTAACTTCTGAACAGTCCGCTCAAGAAGAGAAGCTTCCTCTCGAGACCCCTTCTGACATTCCTGGTGGCTTTCCTGCCACACCTGCGAACGAGCTCGATAAGGTTTTTGGCGTCAACCCTCTCCCTGCTTCTGAGGGTGCAGGAAACCCCATCAAGCTCGAGGCTGGCGAGAAGATCCCCGAGTCTATTACCGCTCAGAGCACTGACAAGTACGTCAAGCTCGACAAGGAGTCATACGAGAAGAGTGACGCCCTCCCTGGCATTGAGACCGAGATGCCTCCTGTGTTGCCTAACACCATTCCCGAGTCTGGCCTGCCCATCATCGGCCCTGATGTTACCATGAACTCAGCGGCTCCTACTGCCACCACCGCCGGCCTCGCCGCCGAAGTTCCTCTTGAATCCAACGGCGCTTTCGTTCCTGAGGTTGTGAGGGAGAGCCAGGAGAAGGCTGGTGCTGTCACTGAGGCCAGCACCGACCCTACAGAGGTCAAGGAGAAGACCATGGTTGAGGAAGAGCTCAAGGGTACTGTTCCTGAGGCCCCTGCCACCTCAGTAGGAACCGCTGGTGTCGGCACTGAGAAATCCGAGAACACACCCGATATCAGCCTTGCCGCTCTGGCCGCTACTGCCGGAGGTGCTGTCATTGCTGCTGGTTTCGCTGCCAAGGAGACTGTGCAGGAGAAGGCCGTCCCCGCGCTCAACAGCGCGGCTGACGCCCTCACTGATACTGCCAACAAGAACCTCCCTGATTCCGTTAAGGAGCAACTCCCAGTTGCCGCTCAGGAGACTCTAGCCGCCAAGAACGAGGAGCAGATTCGACAGGAGGTTTCTCCTGAGGTTCCCGCCGAGGTCAAGGAGTCCCTCATCGAGGCTGGCAAGTCACCCGAAGCTGCTGCTAACACTGCCGCTGTTGAGGACAAGAAGGAGATGGAGACCGAGCTGCTCAAGGAGGTCAAGCCCGTCACTGGTATTTACGACTCTGTCGTGGAGCAGCCTAAGGAGGAGCCCAAGCACGTCTCTCCTGAGGTTCCTGTCGAGGTCAAGGACTCTATTGCCGAGGCTGGCAAGAGCCCTGAGGCTGCCACCAACACCCAGGCTGTCGAGGAGAAGAAGCTGGTTGAGGCCGAGCTTCTGAAGGAGGTCAAGCCCGCTGCTACCATCGACGAGACACCCCAGGTAGCCCCCGAGGTTCCTATCGAAGTCAAGGAGTCGATCGTCGAGGCCGGCGAGCGCCCCGAGGCTGCCACTAGCACCGAGGCCGTCGAGAACAAGAAAGAGATGGAGGCTCAGCTTCTCGAGGAGACCCAGCCTGTTCCTGCTGCTGACGAGGCCAAGCCTGTCACTGAGGCCGAGCCTATTGTCGAGGCCAAGCCTGAGCCCATTGCCCAGCCTCAGGAGACTAAGGTTCAGGAATCCGAGCCTGTTGTTCCCGTTGTTGTTGCGCCCACCGAGACCAAGGCTGAGGAGACCAATCCCGCTGCTGAGCCTGTGACAAAGACGGAAGCTCCCGCGGTCGGCAATGGCACCTCGACAACCGGTAACGGCACCTCAGCAACTGGCAATGGTGCCTCAGCACCTGGAAATGGAGCTAAGGCCACAGAGACCAAGCCTGCCGGAACATCGGCCAACGGTAGCAGCCCTGCGGCTAGTGGCAAGGAGAAGAAAAAGCACAACCGACTCAGCTCGATCTTCAGCAAGATCAAGCACAAGCTGTCCGACAAATAGACGAGGGAAATGGGCAACTAGCTAATGTCTCAACGTTGTGGTGTCAGAAATGTCTCATGGGTTCTTTTGTTTTCTTGCGGTTGGTGTCTTCGTTTATCAATGATTCCCCTGGATCCATGAGAAAGAGGAGAGTGGTAGAGGTCACTGAGGGCATGGATCTCCGTCATATACCTAATTCATAGTCTGTTTTTACGCGCATACTTTTGATGGATACCGGGTTTCGTGTACCATAGCTTCTATTAAATCGAAAGAAAAACGTCCTTTTTCTTGGATACATATACATTTGTCTCTTGTACGTGAAAATCATGGTGAGCGTAAGTAAGGAAGGTCATGTGATGTGGATGGACATAAACAGTCAATTCGCCCCCAGGACCATGCATGACTCAGCGAAAGCAGAAGCTGGTAACGCCATTCCCCTGCGCCGAGGCCGTCAACTCCGTCACGATTTGCCCCGCCGGTGACTCGCTCGATCCACCTCCGTCCTCCATCCTCCATCCAACAACGGGGTCCGTCCCAACAGGACCCCTTCGTAATCCTTATCTGATTCTTTCCATCTCAACTACGTTGATCTTACTATCTCTCTTACATCCTATTTTCCCAGCTCGCTCGTTTCTCCTCTTCACAATCCTGCGGCGGCATTATAGCCAGCCGACAGCCCTTCAGTGTTATCCCCGGTGGCGGGGATAAAGCGCACGCAATTGAACGACTAAGCCGATCCCCCGATCCCGATCTTTTACCTCGCCGACTGCGATTACGAGTTCTTACAAGGCTGTTGTTACGAATATGAGCTCCTCTTCATCAAACGTGGGAAAGTCTGTCCCTGCGCCGTCGAATTCCCCGGCCATTCAAGCTGGTCCAACAACTTCAAGCTTCGAATCATCTCGCCGACCGTCACAGGCCGGCTCCTCACATTCCCAACCGATGCCTCGAAAGGCTCAAGGGTCTCGTAAACAGCATCGGAGTCAGCGTCGACCTGGACTTGGTGACCGATCAGATACTGGCCTCGATGACGAAGATGCTATGGCCGAACTCAGTGCTTTCAGAAACCCAAACAGCAGACGGGGCCAGACGTCAATCACCCATCTCCTCAATTACTCGATGCCGCGCCCGGTCCTGGATAACCATGCACATTCACGATCTTATCGACGAACACCAACATGGGGACCTGGATCAGGATACCATGCAAGCGACAAGGCCAGATACGTCCATGCAAATTATCGATTTATTCTCTCACCGGAGGGAACATACAGCAAGCAAGCAACAGACGCCGATACACACCTGGATTGGTCTCTTGTGATGCAAATTATTGCGTCAAGTGAGTCGCAGGGTTCGTCATGCCCCATCTGTCTCTCGGAACCTGTGGCGCCTCGAATGGCGAAATGCGGTCACATCTTCTGTTTACCCTGTCTCATCCGGTTCATGAATTCGATTTCGAGCGAGGATGAAGCAAAAGGTCGGGGCCCAAGGTGGAAGAAGTGTCCTATCTGCGAAGACTCGATATATATGCAAGATGTTCGACCTGTTAGGTTTTATGCGGGACAGGAAAGCCCCTTTCCCCGGATCGGCGACGACGTGGTTCTGCGATTGATGGCACGAGGCGCAAACTCGGCAATGGCGCTTCCACGAGAAAGTGGTGCCGAAGCGCTTTACTCTGAAAATGATATTCCATGGCATTTTGCTGCCAACGTTCTAGACTATGCCCGCATGATGAAAGGTACCGCCGGTTATATGACAGCTCAATATGACGAGGAGATTGCAGCACTTGGTCAGCAAGCGAAGGAAGACGAGACGCTTTTTGGACAGAATGATGAGTGGTCTCAAAAGGCGATTCGGGCTATCACGACCGCAAAGGAGAAGCTGGCGGACCTTCAGGTTGCTGAAAGTCCAATCACCTCGGCAAAGCCCTCTTCGGACGCCGACTTTTACTTTTACAGTTCGCCGCCACACCTATACCTCTCGCCACTAGACATCCGCATTCTCAAGACGAAATACGGATCCTTCTCGTCGTTCCCTTCTACATTACTTCCTCGTGTTGAGCACATATCCACTGGTCATGTTGTTGACGAGGCAATGCGCCGAAGGGCGAAATACCTCGGGCATCTTCCTCGCGGATGCGTCGTCAACTTTTTGGAATGCGACTGGACCGATATTGTGCCAGAAGAGACGCTGGCATCGTTCTCGGGCGACATTGAGCGGAGAAGAAGACGCAACCGCGATAAAGAGACACAGGAAGAGCGGGAACGTCTTCAGGCTGAGCGTCTTGAAGCTGCAAATCTGCGCAAGACGACCGGATACCAGAGGCTTCCCGAGCCATTGGAAGAAGACAGTGCCCCTCGAATGGACCTTGAGGAGTTCCAGCCATTAAGCGGCCATTCCGGCACCACGCCCCCGGATCCTCGACCAGGATTCGAGACGTTGGCTGATATGTCGACCAGCCCGTCAACCCAGAAGACGGTCTGGGGCACCAGGGTGGTTAACGGATCACCCGAGATGGTCGCTACGCAACCTCTGGACTCCAACGATGGGTGGCTTAGAGACGAGGACTTGTTCGACACTGATGATCTTGCGATGCAAATGCAGGCCATCGAGGCGGCAGAGAGTAGCATTCGTCAAGATAATGCCAGTGGAGCAGGGGCAAGTTTTGGTGGTGGTGGTGGTGGGGGGGGGAAGAAGAAGAAGAAACAGAAGATCACACTCATGAGCACTGGTGGTCGGAGAGGTAACTAAGGCATCATCTTCGTTTCTTTCAGTGTAAAGATGTGTGCGTTGACGGGTTCTCTGGGATGCAGCATAGTATCGTCGTCTTATCAGTCTTAGGTAAAGAGATGGAGTAAGGTTGCAATACCAGTATAGATTCTCAGGACAGTCGAGTACGTGAGAGCCTGGGGAGGAGTTCGATCAACGCATCGACCAAATTGGGCCATTTTTGCTGTTCAAATTGCCAGGTCTCTCCTTGAAGCCGCCAACTTACCGTGGGTGAATCGATACTAAACATTGGACCTGTTTTTATATTTGATCATGGCAGTCAATGGGACAAAGTGAGGAATACCTACTGCAGGAAAGACAACAGTGAGTCACATACATCATGAATTATTCGGCGCTGTTCCATAATCCCTCGACCAGCGGAGCCAGTTCATCTGCCAACATCTGCTCCCAATGCCGATCGAAACTTCAAATGCAACATGAAACTCAACTTGCCGAACTGGCGAGAATCGGTAGGGCGTGATCGGCGCAGCAGAACCACAGTATCGTCATAGCCTCAACCTTGAGGATTTCTCCACATGAGATCGACTAGACGCGGGATTACCGATGTCAATAAACCCAGGGCCAGAACCGCCGGAACGTATGTGAAGTACGGATAGTGGAATGAATAAGCGTTGTGCTATTTGTTATACCGTACTTGCGTCCCAGTCGACATCGGGTCGAAGAGTGCCGTACACCCGTGTAAGCGCTTCACAAAGAGTTGAGGGGCTGGGCAGTTTCGTATTCTGCTTGCAAGTGAAAGCAGTGTGGCCATGCCGAGTGATTACGGGCTGACCTATAGGGATACAGTTCCTACTGCTGCAAACACTGTTACCTTGACAAGTAAGACGTCAAGTCATTGGTAGACTGAAGCCTGATCACGTTGCACAGTTGCATGCTGTAGGTTGACCTTCTGGAATAGGCACGCTGCTTCGATACCGGAGGTTTTTGTCATTAAAAGTTTGTTTTTTGTTGTCGATCCCTTCAGGAGCCGTAACAATAAAGGATATGATATAAAATTGGGAGGGAGCCAACTCCTCCATTGCGAGATGCTAAAATACGGGAATTAGCGGGGTATCGGGAGATGGCACTATAAAATTAGCGGCCGAATGGTTTGATATTGGAATTGACGAGCCATAGCTGATAGTATGCACGTGATTCTGCCCATGCAGTCACTTTTACGAATTATCCAAAACCTGAACAATGAGAAGTCCGCACGTTCGTGGTTGGCGATGCCGTATACGGTAGATGACAAGAGGCGGGCACCTTGGCCTGCAGCGGCTAGCTGCTTGGCGAGCCACTGTAGCCACTAAACACTCGGGCCTGCGAGACACCGGCTTTGTCGTCATGTGTCCGAGGGGGGGCTTTCTGGGTTTCTTGGGTCTCTCTGCTCTGCTCCTGGACCGTTGGGATGCGAAAACCAAAACCGCTTGGTCGGCACGGTTTAGACGCTGAACTGATGAATGAAGAGGCAGAACCAGAGACATTCGGCCACAGAGTTCATGTCTTGTGACGCTGACAGTAACATGGCAGCCATTAGCAGGTGAAGTGCTGTTGGGTACAAATAACGCAGCAAAGCCCAGTCCGGGATGAAGCGGCACTTGGTCTTGAATCTCTCTCGTTTCAATCACTGGATTTACTTACGGTGGAATCCGAGGTTACTGAGGCGCAGATATCTTGGAATAATTTGATATTACCGAGCCTCCACAAGCGACGTTGCCCTTTGCCCACCACAACAGACCCGACTGTGCTGTCGCCTGTACTCCGTACGGCCCGGGCTGTAGCCTGTACCCCAGACGACGCTTGGTTTTTAGTGCTCTTGAGTCACCGAAGGCTCTGTCTGTCTGGTCGTCTTGGTTGTCGGGTGTAGATTGCGGTACGACAAACTCGCGTTGTGCAGATCTTAAGCTCTGTTAATCTTTGGTCCTTGGAAACTGCTCATCACAATCCGTCTTTGGAAGGGATCAGAGAGACAGAGAAAGTCAAAGCAAAACAAGGTAAGTTGCGCTGTTCATTGAATCATTATTCACCCTTGTCGATTACGCAGTGTGCCCGGGGGGCGTAGGGCCAGGGCCACTTTGCCATCTGTGACATAGTGACTTTCTGCTCGTAACTCTCTTGGCCAAGGTGCCGAATAGCGAGAGCCAAGCCCCCGTGGTTTATGAACTCGACTTTATGTTAGAGGCGCCGGAGATCCCATCAAAGTGCGGCGCCAAGAACCAGCCGAGTCGAGAGCATCAGAAGGCAAATAAAGGGCTAATCGTTCCATGCAGCTCATCATTCTAATTCCCAATATAACCCTGTCTGATCCCCCATCGCCCGCCGCCCGTCGCCCGTTTCCCCCATTGTTCATCGCCCAAATATCCTCCCACCCCAGCAACTTCAGCTCACACCATTCCGCCCAAATAGTTCTGTCCCCTGGGCCCTGGCGCTGGTTTAATTTGACCAAAAATCTTCCGGGCCTCTCTCTCTTCACTGAAGCGAGAGTGAAATCTCCTTTTCTTCTTCTTTTATTCACTTGGCTCAACAGTCTGTCACTTGAATCAATTCTTCCTTCAGTGTTTCTATCTCTGGACTGAAAGAAAGATTACGTGCAACCGCCGAGGCTTTGCTCTTGCGGGTGACGAAAACGGCATCGCGCTTACACGCTCACGTCCATGCGAACCTGCCCCATATGGTACTTACGATACTGTAGTCAAGAGTCGATGTATTCAAGACTGGGCGAAGCTTTCATATCTTTTTACCTTTAAACTCTCTCACCATCATCCAATATTTAAACCTCGCTCGACAATTCAACGACTTCGGACTCTACATCTGCGTATCACACCGAAGCAATGGCAGATACTATCACTATCACCACTACCAGAGGCACTGCCAAGCCTCGACGGGAACCCAGAGACACAGGGTTCCCTGAGCCCTTGAATAACCGTGAGTATTATTAACCCTCGACTTCACTCACAAATGCATACTAATCATTTGCAGTTCGCAACACTACCCTTCCACACCCTGATGCGGATCTTTCACCAAACGCCTGTCTCACTCAAGAGGATATCGACCCAGATCAGGCACTTATGAGAACCCGACGATCTTTCCTAAGGAAGAAGCGACGCACCCTCAACCATGGACGTATCACTCCCACCTCCGAGGCTCTCTACAGCGCATTTTCCCTGCTTCAATCGGATATCGCAGACAATGAGAGCATGAGACACGCCAACCCATCTCTGACCAGCTTCCGACCATCCACGTCAAGCATTCGACTCTCCAAGGACGAAACCGATAGTCTCGCATCGAGAAACACGAGGAGGGAAGATGAGGACACCCCACCAACTTCGCCTGACGTCCCCACGCATCGCTCTAAGAAAGGAGGATTCATGAGCAAGTGGCGAAGGAGCTAGATATGCTTCAGCGTATTACAACTCGTTCGACACGACTACGACTACTACAACGACATATTACGGCCGAATTTGATGACCTGCAACGACTGCATCACCGCGATGCATTGTTTCTACAAAAAAAAAAACACTCTTTTTATTCTTTTGTGACAGCGTGGCGTTTATCTAGGATATTTGACTGGATTGGGATATATAGGAAGGAGTTATTGCCTCGAACACAAAGGCAAAGGCTTGGATACTACAGTCCCTCTGGCAGGGAAAAGGCAGCAATGTCACTAACACAGTCGGTTGGCTTTGCTTGGAAGCAGCCGACATGTACACTCATTAGGAATTAATCACTAGCTTCATCGCTGTTCTTATAACGTTGTCGTCATTATCTGTCCCTCATGCTCTCATGATGCAAGTGTTCTCATGGTGTTTTCTCCAAGTCGCTATGCTGCTGACACCGGCATCGGTTCTTAAGACGTCTAATCTGGCCATTCAGCTACCACGGTAGGAAGTGTAGCTGTAGGGGCTCAGTAACAGAGGTACATGGTACGTCTGTCCCTCCTCGAAACGGAATGTGACTGAAACCTCGGGAAAAAAGGTATTCTCATCGCCAAAGTAGGCTCCGGTATCGAAGCGTAGCGTCCAGCGCGACGAGCCCTGACCCTTGCGATCCTCAAGCACATCCACCAGAGTCTGGACGGGGGGGTCGCCAGCAACGTCCTCGGAAAGATAGGGCAGCCAGGCGGTAACGCGACCGTCGTCGTCGGTGATGGACTCGAAGGTGTTTGGCCGGGGCTGGGCGGCCGAGTGCGGGTTGGTGGACGCCGGGACAGGGCCCTCAAGGCGGACGCGGATGCCCCGCGCGGGGC
>JAALXI010000436.1:0-18324 GCA_012977755.1 Fusarium nurragi | reverse complement strand
ACCGTACCCGCTACTGTTTCTACCCTACCTTACCTAGCGACGTCCTGCAGCTGGGGTATGGGATGGTATGGAGAGTTTCTGGCGCACCCTACATTAACGCAACGGTCCCCTCCCTCCCCCCCCATTCCCCATTCACGCAACATTGTAACTTGCACCACTCCTGCTCAGTGCTCACTGCGACAGTCTGTCGCACTCTCCGTCATCTTCGCAGCGCATTCTATTTCTATCTTTATCTGTCATCCATCTAACACCGCATCGCGTTCATAGGGAGCTCTCCTTCCTACCTGCATCACAGTGATCCACGCGCTCAATTGCCTACGCTTTGATTATCGACTCGCTCTTGCCTAGCGTCAACGCGCAACGGTTGTCTCGGATTCTTGCCGCGCGTGGCCGTTTGACTTGCAAATCATTCACCATCATTTGTTTATTTTTCCGTACCTAAACCTCCCACTGTACGATTCATCGGTTGATTGTGAGAACGTCCGCGACCACGACTGCAGCTCCGATTCGACAATCTCCAACTACGGATCTCCGCGATCGTCGCATCCGCTCGCCCCCAGATCGCATCTTACCAGCGAATTGAGACTCTTCCCAGCAAATGCAGTAGGGCATCGGGCGATGAACAGTGACCAAATCGCATCACCACTCGACCCAACAAGGATCGCATTTTCAAGCGCCAAGCATCCCGATCGCACAAGTCCCTTTGCGCCCTTCACTGGTTCCGCGACTGTCTCCGCTGCTACTGCGAACTCGTCCATCACCACCAGTTCGGTCGCACCTGCTGCGGCACTTTCAGCTATGGCTACGCCTGGCTTTCTCCCCGCCAACCACAACTTTCGGCCCATCATGGCATCGCCATCACCATACAACCTAAGCACGCGCGAAACTCCTAGATATGGAGTAACATCGCTCACGGGCTCTTCATCTCCTATGGTTTGCGTTCTCATTCGACGTTTACCGCTAAACACTTCAGAGGAGTCGCTGCGATTGATGGTTGTTTGGTCGCAAGACCTTGCTGATGTGGAACTACTTCCTGTGGATCAATCAGAAGATCCGGGGTTTTGCTCAGCTCTCCTACGATTCCGAACCTTGGCTGGAGCTGAAGAGGCAAAGAGAATGCTCGACGGGCGTTCGAACATTTCCAACGACGCCGAAATGATTGTGGACATAGTCTCCAGCAGCCCCATTATTGCGCGACGATACCCTACTGAGAGTGCATTGACTAATACCTCTGGCTCAACCTCTTCAGCCGCGTCGGCATCTTCTATGACTGGGCTCAGGCAAGTTTCGAGATTCAATGGCACTTTCCAGTCGCTCGAGAACATCTCTCCTCAAACCAACCACGCTTACCCAGGGCATGAACTCCCTAATCCAGACTCGAGTGCCCATTATCAGGCCCTCTTTTCGCCGCAATCTCCTATCGGCAATCACCTGACCGAGCATGGCAGGATATCAGGGAAAACCCTCATTGCAAATGATTCTGTCGATGATGACGAGACAAGCGACCTTTTGAAGGACCCTGTTGCGTATGCTGAAATCAACGGCGCAAGCAATCAGCGCAGGGCCACAGCTCCCCATATCCCTATCAACAGGATGGCTGCTCTTTCGCTCAACACCAACAACATGCCATCACCAGGCACTTCGTCTTTGCCTCAATTTTCGAACCCCATGTCGGCACAGTCTGCACTCATGTCTCCATTAGACAAAGCTCCTTTTGGTGGTCACCCAGCCTTCAACTCACCATTTGCGCGGCAGATCCATCCACCGGTCAATCCGGCTGATCAAAACCCACCTTGCAATACCCTCTACGTAGGCAACCTTCCTATCGACACATCGGAAGAGGAGCTGAAGACACTCTTCTCCAAGCAACGAGGCTACAAACGTCTGTGCTTCCGAACTAAGCAAAATGGACCTATGTGCTTTGTCGAGTTCGAAGAAATAGGATTTGCTACCAAGGCGTTGAAGCTGCTCTATGGCCACGTTTTACACAACAGCGTCAAGGGTGGAATCCGACTCAGCTTCTCCAAGAACCCTCTGGGTGTCCGGTCTGGTCAGGCTCCGACCCACACAAATTCAAATGCTTTGGGTGGAATGAATGGGAACATGGCTGGTGCTGCGAATGGTTTCGCGTCAGCTAACAGACCACCTCCTGGGCTTTCAGCCCCTCCTGGACTCGGGAATGGTCGGGCTCATTTTCATGGTGCGACTCCCCTGAACACTGGTTATGCTGGTGCGGGCTACGGTGGTACCCCAAACTACAGCTGGAATGGACAAGTATACAATGGCCATGTTGCCACTCCGACCAACGGTATCAACACTGCGCCAGGAAGCTTTCCCCCATACATGATGGGAAAGTAAAGAACTTACTTGCGGTTGAGGGCCACCACCGTGCCTTGACTGCTGTCCCGTTCTGCGCCTCTCACAGAACCTGTCAATTGATTTGAGGCCTTACATGTTTGTTTTTTGCATCGTTTTATGGTAGTTTTCTCTTTCCACACTATGATTCCCCCTTTTCTTTACAAGCACCCTGGTCACCCGCATCTCTTTTATATGGCGTTTTCATACCCCTGATGATGGGTTTCAATGTGTCTTATTCTATCCATTATGACGTTGTGACTTGTTCAGCAAGGCAAGAGTATGGGCAAAAGCACTCTGTGCACTCAACTTGATAGAGGCTTTGGCCCGATCTCTGCATCTGCAGAGCTCTTGGATACCGGCACCGTGGATTGGTCGAAACTGCCATACTATTCGCCTGGACCTCACGATTCGAGTCCTCAGTCAGACCGGGTTTGGTATAACAAATACCCCCCAACCCTCAACATGGTCGAATATTACCTACACCCAAAATCACACTGCCATTAATCGAGATTTACAACTTTGTCGCTATTTGTTAAGAAAAGAAAAGAAGACAGAAAAGAAGAAGAAAAGGCCAAGCAACCTTCCACAAAAGGAGGGATTGTCAGGACTTGCGCCGCGATGTGACGCAAGGTAAAATGTCTTTTTGCATGAAGAATGGGGTGTCGGGGAAGCAGGTTTGGTTATTCGTATTCATTTGGTTCACATTGTCGATGCTGGGAGTTCACTTGGGATGGATTGGGACTATTGGAACATGGAAGAAACTGAAGCGGTCGTGCCGCGACACATTTGCATTCAGATGGACTGGAGCATGGGATTGGACGGGTACACGAGAACAAAGACTCATCACGCGCACGCATACTAAGTTACCACCACTTGGGCATTCCCAACACATGGCATCTGGGAGTTGCTTATTCTACCCATCATCACAGAACCCGGCGTTTGATATCATTTCTTCAAGGAAGTATTGGTTGAGTCTTTGGCCACGCATCGCCGCGGTAACGAAGTCTTCAGGGTTTATGCGGGATCATGGCTTATCATTGTCGCATTTGAATGGAAATGGACTGCATTGGATGGGACTGGGACATTTTGGACGGGAAAGGGTTTGAAAGCGATATATCCAGGGAATGCACTTCAGGTGCGTAGGGTAGGCGTTTCTTTCATATCTCCTTTTCTTTTTTTGCTTCTGCATGGTTATAGCGATCTTGGCTGGGATTCCGAGCGTGTGGTTACACATCAAGTCTCGTACTAGAGGACTCACTTCTCCATGAGGAGGGTGAGGTAGCAGATTCCGGCTTTTGTCTGGCGGGTAATTGTGTCTACAACCCCGGTGGCAGACTTGGGTAAGTTAGCGGTTGATAGAGTACAAGTACATGCGCAGTTATTCGTTTTATCAGACAAGCTCTATCGTGTGAAGTAACTTCATGTCTACAACAGCAGCCATGCCTCAATGAACCGTGTTCAAAGTGAACAAATGGCCGCAAGCCGTAGATTACAAAACTCTTGCTACATCATCGTCAGCATTACCATTACCCATTGCCACAAACGCTCATTACATCGTCATTAACAACCCATCATGCCTCCATCGTCAGATGTGACATTTACCAACGGAGGTTTTGCGCCGGACAAACCCAGAGACGGCGGGAGCACAACCAGTCGCCCATGGGCTGACGTCGAAATAATGCACTTCGAAGAATCGAGAACACAACCTCGAGGATTCCTGGCGCAATTTCATGCAATAAACAGTGGCAATAATACAAAGCTCGGGCATTCTGCCACAGCCTGAAGTCTGAAAATTCTTCTTTTTAGGCTTAGATGTCCTTGTACCGATATATCAATCAGTTGCACAGAAGCCTCGGTCTCGAACGTAGGATGACGACTCCAAGTTTCTATTGCACCCTCCAGGTTACCCAGTCAGCTTGGCGTTGTAACTACCACCCTGAAGAACAACATGCACTCGAGTTGAAGCCGACAGTATCCTTTTCCTATCAAGGAAACTACACAAGTTGCCAGCGCGTAAACCCCTAGAAGTCGTGATCATATGAACGTCAGCCATCATCACCGGTGAAGCCTATCCTTCGTTCGATGCAGCCCGGCTATTTGCCCAATGGCTCTGGGGCATCCACGTAGGGGCGCGGCCAACTTGCTGACGAGGTAGGGTAGCATTCATGCAGCTTGACGCCTTGTTAATGCAAGTTAAAGTAGTGGATATGCCTGATGCATTCGCTGTGGTCGGCGCTTCGCGAGGGCGCTTGTGCCTTGTGTCACGCACCATCTTCACATCCTCGGGAACCGGTGACGGAGAAAGGGTGTGCTTACATAGTATGCAGCTGTCTCTTTCAGAGCCCGACATCGATGGGGGTTACACTTTAATCCCACTGCAACTACACGCAAGGTAGCGTATCCAGGTTCACGGGCCGAGCCCTTCGGCGGGCGGACGGGACGGGCGCGGAGTAGAAGAAGTAGGGGGGGAGGACTGTCATGCGGGAATAACCGGTAGCAAGGGTGTGTGGGAGAGAGAGGGTACAGGGGGTAGAAATGGGGAGTTTCTGGGTTGAGACGAGTGCAGAGGCGAAGAAAAGGTGTGGTTTGAGGTTATTGGACGGTTTGGCACGGGGAGACGATCCGGTGTGTTGCGTGATGGATATAGGTGTAGGCAGGGTATTGCTTGGATTATAGATCAGATATCTATTGCTGATGTATGTATGATAAACTTGATTGGTAGCAGTTGGAGTGATGGAGTGGCAGTAATTGATAGCCATATACGCAAACGAGGCTGTTATCACATGTTATCAGTATTCTTGGAATAGAGTTCTGATGCTATCTCAAGACTAACACCAACTGTTTGGGGTTTTTAGTTGAGAAACATCGCACCTATTGGTACGTAGATATACAAGAGATAAGAGATTTCCTCACTTCTTATCAGCCCACCGGCCCATCATTTGCCCAGCTCATGGTCATGGTCGCCCATAGGTCGTGATACATGGGCTGCCCTTCCAAATCCATAATTTGCGTAGGCATCACAGAGGTCATGTCAAAGTCTGCGTCCCACGCCGATATGTACGGCTCCATCGCTCTATCAAGCATAGGACATCCCTGTCCCGCAGTTTTGCTCGTGAGCATCGGCGCTGTGACCATGGCAATGCGTCGCTCGTACTTTGCCTTTACTATCCGCAGAATCACACGGCTTGCAGAGAGCACGTCTACGCGCTTGCTCGCTGGCGTGAGATCTTCGGGCCCGTCGCACATGACGTTGAGGAACTCGTCGAAGCGGAGCATCGAACGTGCCCAGGCGTGGTCCCAGTCGGGGACGTCGGTGATGGGGAACGAGAGACGCACGGCGAGGATCGTGGAGAGGATGAACTTCGTCCAGTCGACGCTGGTGAAATATGCGAAGTTGTCGAGGTTGAGGAGGTGGTCGAAGAGAATGCGGAGATTGTTGACGCAGCGGGTGAGGCGGGTTGATGAAGGGTGCACAAAGCGAGGCTGTTTTGTGTTGCTGCGTGTGAGGTAGAAGATGGCGCCGCCTTGGAGAAAGACGTCGAAGAAAAGATGGGCCAGTTTGACAGGTGCTGTATGGAATGAGAAAACGCGAGTTGTATGTACTGCAGTTGACTTACCTGAGCGAGCAAGATGCGGCACCATACTCTCCTTCATCTGCTTGTGCTGGGTCTCCAGCCCTAGCAACATGAGCTGCACCTGCTGATTGACCTGAGGATCGTTATCCCGTATGGAGACATTTGCCGTGTTCGTCATATTAGCCAGCCTGACAAGATAACTCAGGGAAACGTCGCCGTCAACTTCAGCGTGGCGCTGGAGGAGCTCGCAACAGTTCGCAGTCCACGGCGTCCACGATGGGACAAGGTAGTCCATCTTTCTCAATTTGCACAAGAAGCTAGCGCAACTGTGAGTGATCTTTGCTATGATATAGGCTCCGTGAGGGGGACGTACTTTGACACGGCATAGTGGTATGCCAGATACGCCCGCAGTCGGTCGAGCTGCGTGCTTCTCATCTCGCCTGGTGTTGTGCTGTTGAGGCTGGGCAGTTCCTGGTCGAGGTCGAGGTCGTTTGAGAGATCGCCAGCCATGCGGTAGTATTGGAAGGCCTGTCTGTTCTTGGGCCGTAGGTGGAAAGGATACCTGCAAGCGTTAAAGGATTGTGGTCAGGGCCGTAGGAGATAACTTACCAGGCGCAGTAGATCAGAATGCCTTGCAGTAACTCCATACTTCTCTCACCACCAGCAACGAACTTCAGACCCAGCACCTTCCGAAACTCCTCGTCATAGAGACTGTGTCCCTGCAGAGTGCGCGACCCAGACGCAGCAGCCAAGATCGCCAGCAGAACAAACGGCCTCGTGGCCGCGAGACTCGACACCGTCTCCTCTGGTTTCAGCACAATGCAAGGATAGTGGAGCAACATCCCCCGGAAGGAAACTAACAGCGACTCGGCCGAGTCAAGGTTGAACTGGGGTTTCGCATGGAGGGACTGTATCGAATGCGTGTGAGATGAAGACGGCGTGGGGAAGCCTGTCACGGGCGAGTCCTCAAAGCTGCTGAGATCGGGGTCTGGATCTGAGGGGAGAATGGACTCTATGAACTGCGCATGTGAGTCGCGCAGATTGTCAAAGTTCTCGTCGACGTCTGATTGCGTGGAAACCTCAAAGTCGATGGTGAAAGTCTTCGACGGCGCCGGGGGAGGTGCAGGCAGTGGCTGGTGAGTTTCCATTGCGCTTCATTGCAGCGTCAGTTTACTTGTACCAACGCGACAGAAGAATAGAGATCCTACTATTTTGTTCGTCGTCTTCTCGTCCGCGGCCCAGTCCGCGATATGCACTCCTTCTTAGACTCTAGACATCTTCATCACCCGGCGACAGTCAGACCAATCATGAGATGAGGTATATTCCTGGCGAAGAAAGGTCTTACTTGCGACAGACTCCGGGCTGTTCACTCGGTTGGCACTTGATCTTTGTCGCGCGACATGCCTCGCAGGCTGTTGAGATCCTCTTGCGCACAGGACATGTTTCAATTGAGGGAGACTCGCTCGCCATTTGTGAGGTCGGGCGGTCAATTGACTCGCAGACAGGAGAATAGTTCTGAGAGTTGGAGGGGTAAAAAGAAATGACCTGCAAGAGTCTCGAAGTTGCCGGTGTAATCAGGAGCCGACTCGACGCTCAATCGCCGACCACTCTCGGATCTTAAGACCCACCCGCGACATCCGACATACTCGCATCTGAATAAGCACATATAGATAAGCAGCATGGACTCCAAAAACATCAAATTTGCTCAGTTGAATCAAAGTCTGAAACGCAATCATGCTCATACAGTTTAGCATAATATTGGTGCTTCAATTTATGCTTCAAGCCCATCTTCAACTCTTGTGCGCCGGCCCCAGTAACGATGCGCCAACCATCTTAACGTAAGGAAGAAACACTAGACAAAATACATAAACTTCTCATCCGACAGTCGACAACTTCAGCCCGGGGTTCCCTTCCTTCAGTATCTTCTCTACCGTCTCTTCGAGCGGCAATAAGAACTTCTTGGTCTCATAAGCAGCTGTCCTGACTCCATGTTTTTCTTGTCTGTGCTTCGCAATGTTTGACACTGCACACATAATCGAGCAGTATATGGTGGCCTGCTTCTGTTCGATGCAGAACTTACACAAAACCCCGTGTGACGTTCCGTCGTTCATTTCTGTGTCCACATCATCGCATTGCACACACCTGTCTCCAGCTTCGCAGCCATGCTCCTTATCAAGATGCTCGCTCTGTTCTGATTAGCTTTACCCCATTTGTAGATGTTTGTAGATACTCACATAGCCCTTGCTACTGCACTCTTCCGAGCAGTATACCGTCAACTTCTTCCCACCGCCACTCTGGCTAAGAGCCTGGCAAATCGGGCACGAGATAACATTCTTTGTATCTACTGCCTTCGCGCAAACTGCACACGGTGGTAGGTTGTACAGATCTTCTTGAACAGCTGGCGTTTGATTTGCCTGGGCCCGACTCTTATTCTGCAGCCTGTTTTGCTCAAATGCCATCTTCGCTCTGCGCAACTCATCTAGACGGCTCCTGTGGCTGTCCCGCTGTGGCGCCGTCGTAAGGCTCGCCTTGTGGTCCTGTGCGATGCGGTCGATGATTTGTTCGATGGTCATTGTGTCGCTCGCTTCGTATGCTTCCAGGTACTGCTGCGCGTTGTCTAGCACCTCTCCCGTCTCCGGATCTTTGAAGAAAAATGTCATGTACAGCTGCTTTAAAGCCGCTGCGTTGTTTCTTGCCGCCGCAATCTTCTCGGTGAGCGAATCCACGTCGGCATCCCAGTTGGTCGGTTTCCCAACACCCTCCCAGATCCTCTCAATGAGTTCTTCCCGTCTCTTAACCGGGTCGTCCAGCATTGCTCTTAGCTCATCTTGGTCCGCCCCGCTGTCTCCTGTCGAGAGGAACCGCGGATACATGCGAAGCACCCAGCGATACCACGCTTCCTTCTCCGACTCGATGCTGTCCTCGATGTATTTGAGGTCGATCTTTTTGTGGTCCTTGACATCGGTGAACAGAACGTCTAGCTCATTTAAGAACGCTCTTCGCTGTGAGAACCACTCCCTTCCCTCAGCGTCGCAGTACCGGGCGCGCATCCTGTCGAGCACTTTGGGGAAGCAATTCTCACAGTCCACCACATTTCGTTTTCCGCATTGTTCTAAGCATGTTTTCTTGATGGCGCCCACGTCGTCGGCGCATTGTTGTCTGTGGATCCTTGCTGCGCTGAGCTCTGTCCAGTGCTCTGGTAGAGCGACCTTGCCGTTTGAACCCATCTCCCCAATAACGAATTCCAAGGTTGATACAACTCAGTCAATAGTTAGTCTTTGTTTCTGAGAGTCGTTATATAAGTCAGTGTTGGTCATTGACTGGTGAGTTTGGGTGGCCGTAGGCGTCCAAGATTGTGAATTAATACAGGTCCAAATTAGTTAACAACTTTAGTAAGGATATGAGGCTTCTTTGTCAATCGTCGATTATTGTTGCTCGTCTATTGTTCTTGATGAGATCAGGAGCAGGGGTGAAGACCTCAAGATGTCGAAGGAAGCTGGATCTGCCGAAATTTAAGCGGCCTCTAGCACATGGATGACTTCCGCCCATCGAAGGTTTCTTCCTTGAGAAAGAGCGTAAATATTCATATTTGTGTAGTTTTCGTCCATGGGTATGTAGGGAAATCTTTGATTAATGAGACTTTCCAGTGTGTGTGCGTCTGCAACGTAGTCTGCATAAGCATGTTGTATGTTCTTACTTACATAACGGTATGCCATCGTCCAGCCAGGATAGTCAATTTAAGAAGTATTTACTCATCAACATTGAAAAGGACAAATCGAAGAACATAGTCAATAAAGGTATATTATTCTTTTACTTCATCTATGGGTGACCTTTACCTATCGTAATGCCTGAGCCTGAGGCTAGTTGTGAATATCCCAACAGATTATGCACATATCGAGGCCCCTAATCTTATCAGTCGCATCAATAAGTTTCATCACTTCGCGATCTCGGCGCATTCTATCCCAAAGTACCAACATCTAGCACTACTCTACGCACCCAAGCAAAATGGTACAGCCCAGTTCCATCCCGCGCTTCACCTTTCCTGCTAACACCCGCTTAGGCCGACAAACTCCGCACCCAGCAAGAACTCGAGCGCCTCCAGGCAAAGTACGTCGGCACCGGCCACCCAGACACGACCAGCTGGGAATGGCGCACCAACATCCAGCGCGATACATACTCCTCCATCGCCGGCCACCGACCCCTCCTGTCTTATATCGCTCTTGCCGAGAATGAGCCTATCGCGAAGGTCCGCGCTCAGATGATCCGGGTATGTCGAACCGTGCGACTCGGTGAACAAGCAGACAGCTAACTGTTGCACGTAGAAAATGGTCCAGCCATGCGGTCCGCCTCCGCCGCGTGAAGACTAGAACGTGTACAGCTTGGGCGCATATATGCAGTTACAAAGAATTCAAATTTGGTTTCGCTTGGATATCAGGAACGGCGTCAAGGATCGATACCTCTATGGAAGGGAGCATTTAGACATAAAATACGACATTTCACCCTGCATTTGTACCAACATCCCCGGCCTGTGCGAATAATCCGTTTGGCTTGTATTGGGTATCATAATGTCTACTCGACTTCCATCCTTTGTTTTTCATTCTTGCATCCGACTAGCTTCACCCGCGGGCTCTTCATCATCTTCGCCGTTCTGAGGCAGATCTCTAATATTCAGACTCGATCGCACCTTCTTCTCCGTATCTTCGTCCCAGCTGTCACCATAGACTTCTTGCGCCATGCCCATGACACCATCCAGGCCGACTTCTTCTTTTCCACGGGGACCGACATGCCATGTAATGGTGTGCTCGCCGTCCTGTCCTATAGGCGGTCGCTCAACCCTCTTGATGACGTATCCTTGTCTCTCCATTCTCTTCAAGATGATTTCGGTCTTATCCATCGACACATTCCGATCTGCGTTGAGTCGTAGGAGATATCGCTTCAGCTTCTGTTCGCTCAACTCTCCACCATTCAGCCAAATCAACGATATGGTCAAGGTGTAAAAGGCCGCATACGTAGCTTCGTCGTCCGCGCTTGGTGTCTTGGAAGGGGCTAGAATCGCTGCGCTGCGGTATGCTTCTGGTATTGTCGACGTGAGGATATAGGATCCAGACCCTATCTTGGGCTGCGAATTGCTCTTCATGGCTACGTCTTGTTAGCAGATACATCAGGCATCGTTAATGATAGCTGTACCTTGACGCTTTTCCTGGAGTGACATCTTCTCTCGAACGGGCAACTCTCGCATTTCCATGCCCCAAATCTCTCTAAGCTGCCTTTGTGCCAAGTCAAAGATGCGCCGGAACGACCTGCCTTGAGCTCCAAGGACTAGGCTTTGTTAGCCTGATCTTGCCAGTTGGGAGGAGCCATTGTTACCTCGTTCTTTAATTCCGTCTCGTCGGATCACAGTTCTGGAGAATTCGCATGATATGGCATAGCGGACCAGCTTCTTTGCTAGTTGCTCATCGGCGCTCTGCATCTGGTGTCGGTCACCATCCATTTCGGCATCGCTAGGTTCTTGTTCGTTTTCTTCGTCTTCCGAATCAACTCTATTTCTTTGACGAGGACGAGCATCTTCCTCTGATTCTTCGTCCTCGACCTGGAGTATCAGTTAGCTTGATCCTCCCTCAGTGATTCACGATGAACACACCGGACGACGGCGCCTTTGAGTGGACATTGTATGAAAACAGAATATTGTTTGGTTCAATGTCAATCCTATAGAGATACTCTCAGATTACGCAAATAAGAGGTAGAATTTAAAAGTTGATTACATGCTATTGAAAGACAAACATAGAGGGGCTGTAAGGGAAAGCTATACGCGGTTGATCCGAGTTTAGACGCGTCGGGATTTATCAGTTATCGCTTATCGCTTAATCGCTTATCGGATAAAATTTCCAGAAACTTTGATCGGCAGTCTTAAACTGTTCAGGTCGCATTGTCGCAACTCACTCCCTTGATGGGAATTCTTTTTTTATCCTTCCCTTCTCGATGATTTCTAGAGCGGCCCGAGTGCCGCGAATTTGCCTGGCATGCAGGTTCGGTTTAATAACGCAGCGCAGCGCCGGTGTGGGCTTCCGACTGAGCCCTGTCCGTGAAGGTCTGGGAAGACGATTTTATACATCCGACATAGAGAAAGCAGGAGATAACAGGGTCGAGCCTTTCATTTCGGATCGAGATGTGTCAGAAACAAGACCAGAAGACGAGGTGGCAGTGGAGGAGACAATAGAGACAACGACAGAGTCTGGAAATGCGACGACAACTACGAACAACCCATCCGCCACCGAGACCGACTCCGAGTTAAGCCAAAGATCTGAAGAACCTCAAGTGGACATAGACTCAGACATTCCGACTGTTCTACATTCCGACTCTGTACATAACTCTCCATCTACATCTACCACCGAACCCCCTCCCGATAAGCCAATCGATCCTGCACAAGCGTTCCTCGACGATCTTTTAGGTGAACCCTCACCCTCGTCCACGCCGGGCAAGCCAAACTTTGGTATATCTGAGTTACCCGATCTTCCCGAACTATCTTCCAGAAATCCATCAAATTCTACACAATCAGAGCTGGATGATCTTCTTAGTGGGCCTTCAACGAGAAAGAAGCCCGAGGATGGCTTGTCTGAATTGCCTGAGCTCGAGGATGAAATCCAGGAGGACGAGGACGAGTTCATGCCGGTACCAACGAGACAGTTCCATGATCGCCTCCTGCATGGAGAATCCCTCGGTGTCTCCACTCTGGGCCTTCCAGCCGATGCCATTATCATCAACAACCCGAATAGGACCCGCATCGAGCGGAAAGCCCCAACTGTGATGGAGGCGCAAGAAATCGAGACTGCAGGTCTTGATTGGGAGGCATTGGCTCCAACTGAGAAAGTTGAACCCAAAGCAGAGGAAATATATGCCAATATTGACGAATATCGCCCTGATACTCGCATATTACGGTCCGCGGATATCGACAAGTTGGTTCAGGCTCTTTGCAGCGGCTTTACGTTCAGTCAGTTGAAGGACTACCATCGCGATCGTCAGCCAGAGCAAAGGGATCCCGATAATGTGGACTACGCCTGGATCGAAGAGATGGCTCCTTGGACGTCGGTGGATTCTGTTCAAATTCGTGGCACTGGTAAAAACGCAGTTGCTCAGAGGATCGTGTTCGACAAGTGGAAGATTGAGGTCCAGGAGCACGTTGACAACCTTGGAAAAGCGTTTATTTGGATGGATCCTGATATCTTCCCTTTTCTCACATGTTTGTCGCCCAAAGCTTGAGCCACAGAACAACTACTGACGGATATTTACAGACGGTCCAAATAATATAGGGCGCTTACTCTGGGAGCTGAGGAGGGACTTCCTGGTAGGCGAAGACGAGAAGTTGACATTGAATACCGACAAGTCTCGTATCAATATCTTTGCGAGAAAGTCAACTACTTATGGTGTCCTCGCCTACATCGACCAAGCCATTCAGCAGATGCAAACCCGAACCCTCGATGTTTCCCCATATCTTCCAACTGGTACAAGCATCCCTACAACACCTGAGCTTCGGGAGCTGGGTCGACTCACCAAGACTTCGATCAAGCGTGTCAAGGAGGGCAAAAAGAAGGTACGATACAACTAGTCCATAACATGTGCAGTATCAAGTTAACCAGTCTATAGAAGCTCCGGGTCTCTTGGATGCCTGAACAAGGAGTGACTCCAACTGAGACCGAAGACCTTGCAGATACAGTATTCCGCCTGATCGTTGGCCGCGTTGTCCCAGGCTCTCAGAACTCCTTACAGTGCATTCCCTCACGAGGGGAAGACGAAGTCAGTGGCCAATTTGTCCAAGTCCAAAGGCAAGCTCGAGCCATGTCCTGGAGAGACAAGCTTAACAAGTGGCTACGACTTGTTGCTCCTGTTGAAAAGTCAGGCGGCGACTCTTCACCTTTGAACCTGACGACTTCAGCATCGCTTCTCGAAACGAGGCCTTACCCGGGTGAGAACATGGATGCGACCATTGCAACATTTGGCCATATCCTCCACTCAGACGCTGATACTTCTACTTCGATAAAAACACTCGTTCGCAACCACCGCATCCTATCTCCTCTCACCCCCCATCCCGCCTCCTTCTCCGCCCTCAAACCCGACAACGACAAGCCGTTGAAAGAGTCCACGACCATTGTGATGCACCTTGTGCCTCGCGTGGAACGTAAGACCAAGAAAGGCCCTCCTCAAAAGCTAACTGAGGACCCTGCCGTCCGGATTAAAATTCCCGTCAACGCCGACGCCGATCTTACTAACTTCACTATCCCAAGCGATATGGTTGCTGAGTGTTTTGTTCCCTGGCAAATCCACGACGTGCTTCTTCCGGCTGAGGCCGTCGACGTCCGCCTCAAGCACGAACGTTTCTATCCCCTGAGGGTCACTCAGCCCGGTCTGCAGAAGTTCCTCGAGACGTCGCAATTCAACCTTCTTGAGGGCCAGCTTCGAACCCCTAGCCAGGCCACACTAACTGTGCCAGGATCCTGGATTGCTGGTCCTCGTAGTGGCAACAGTAATACCAAGAAGAAAGACGCCCTCTACGACTTCCGTGGCACAGAAATCCACCAGACCGTCGAAATGCCTTGGCGCGGCCATACGCTGCGCTACTCCAGTATTGAGGCTGGTCAGCACAGTGGCCAACGTCAGGAGATCTCACTCCAATATAGCACCCCAGGAAAGGACCAAGTCGGTTTCCAGGGCGAGAGGAAGGAGACCTTCTTGCAACTGGTCGAGGACATCGCCACCGGCAAATGCTTCTCATGGACCGAAGGCTACAAGGCCATCAAGAGCCGCCAGCTGGAAGACTACAGCTACAATTTACCTGAGGAGGAGCTCACCGAGGATATCATCGTGGACAACGACAAGTTTGACTCGCGTGGCCGTCTGAACTTCAAGATTTACGAAGAAAAGGCAACCAAAGCAAGCGAGACGGAAAGCTTTGACGAAATTGATGAAATGCTCAAGGCTGAGTCCGAGTCGGAGCTTGAGCCCACTCCCAAGCCCAAGCCCGGCGAGGACCCAGGTTATCCTACCATCCAGGGCGGAACGACAGAAGATCTCATGACCTTCCTCGACACGTACGCCGCCCCTAAAGCCTTCACTGATGAAAACAACAATAAGGTCTACGGTATTGCAGCTGCTGCTAAAAACCGGCCACCGCCAAAGCGACACGCATCCGACGACCCTACAAGCAGCTCAGAGCGGCGTGTGAAGGACAAGACTCGTAAGCATGTATTGAGCGAGTACTTCTCCGCCCATACAACACAGGCCGGATCCCCTACACCTCAAAGCCCAGCCTCCGAGCCAAACACCATATTTGCCACAACAGACACCCCCGTCGAACCCACCAAGACGAGCCGCAAACCCGCAAAGCAGGCGAGAAAGTACACGCTTCGCGATCTGGAAAAGCCCGCAACCAAGTCGAACGTGGACACGTTTGCCGCCCAGTTCGCCGCTCGAGCGACGGGAGATAACAGGGCTCCCGATCCGAACGCTGTGCCTGGCTTCTTTGATCCTCCCCCAGGCTCAGAGAAGAAGCCTTCCTTCAAGAAGGGATCTCCAAGAGGAAGAGGAGGAGCAAGGAGTAGAGGCCGTAGGGGTTAAACCTAGGTGTCTGGGCTTACTTTGACCGCCACGGGTTCAAGAGTGTAAGTCTAGTGATCATGTCAGGGCAATTGAGCCGACTTCGGCTTGTGGCATCACGACTGATCATAGAGGCCAAGGACGTGTCCATGAAAAAGAAGGAAAAATAATCTTGTATATTAAGTATCACGAGTTGTATTATATAACAAAAACCGTTAGACAATAGAGGAAAAGGATATCATGTATTATTATGACGCATGACTATACCATGAGCATAAAGACAAGAGGCTATGCGCTACATATCAACACCGGAAATGAGTGGGTATGTAAGATCACAACATCTGTTGTGGAGACATGTGTAAATGAACCAAACAAGAAACGGACCAGTGTGCATTCCGAACTGGAGAACTTGTCACATATCTCTCATCAAACTCTTAGCACCAACATCTAGCATCACGAAGACTTCATCTGCTTTCACAAGACCATCACATCACAAGTATCATGAGGAACAAAAAGATTGCACGAATCACTTCTAGACTCTCTATTCTTTTTTGATTTGCACTAACTGAGTTCCTAGGCCTTTTCCCGCCTCTCATTATGTGCCTCCAGACAAAAGCCGAGTGCTCATGCCAACATGATCATTTCGTCGTAGAAGCGAGTACATCAGCCCTTGGGCGCGTGATCGAAGTCGTAAGATCCCGCAGAAGGTTGTCAGTTCAGAAATAAGTTGCTTATTTCTTACCAGCCTTGGCAGCAGACTTGGTGACCTTGCCAGCGGTGCCGGAGGACTTCTCGACGGCCTTGATGACACCGACGGCGACGGTCTGTCGCATGTCACGGACGGCGAAACGACCCAGAGGAGGGTAGTCGGTGAAAGCCTCAACACACATGGGCTTGGAGGGAACCATCTTGACGATGGCGGAGTCACCAGACTTGATGAACTTGGGGGCGGCCTCAGTAGCCTTACCGGTTCGGCGGTCGATCTTCTCGAGGATCTCGGCGAACTTGCAGGCAATGTGGGCAGTGTGGCAATCGAGGACGGGAGCGTAACCAGCACCAACCTGACCAGGGTGGTTGAGGACAATGACCTGGGCGGTGAAAGAAGCGGCACCCATAGGGGGGTCGTTCTTGGAGTCACCAGCGACGTTACCACGTCGGATGTCCTTGACGGAGACGTTCTTCACGTTGAAACCAACGTTGTCACCGGGCTGGCCCTCAGTGAGCTGCTCGTGGTGCATCTCGACGGACTTGACTTCAGTGGTGACGTTGGAAGGAGCGAAGGTAACGACCATACCGGGCTTGATGATACCAGTCTCGATACGGCCGACAGGAACCGTTCCAATACCACCAATCTTGTAGACATCCTGGAGGGGAAGTCGGAGGGGCTTGTCGTTGGGGCGCTTGGGGGGCTCAATGGAGTCGATGGCCTCGAGGAGGGTCTTTCCGGAGAGCTTGCCGGACTTGATCTCACGCTCCCAACCCTTGTACCAGGGGCAGTTGGTGGAGGGGGCAAGCATGTTGTCACCGTTGAAACCGGAGATGGGGACGAAAGCGACAGCCTTGGGGTTGTAGCCGACCTTCTTGATGAAAGAGGAGGTCTCCTTGATGATCTCCTGGTAACGGGCCTCAGACCACTTGGTGGTGTCCATCTTGTTGATGGCGACGATGAGGTTCTTGACACCAAGGGTGTAGGCAAGAAGAGCGTGCTCACGGGTCTGGCCATCCTTGGAGATACCAGCCTCGAACTCACCAGTACCGGCGGCAATGATGAGAATGGCACAATCAGCCTGGGAAGTACCAGTGATCATGTTCTTGATGAAGTCACGATGACCGGGAGCGTCTAGGAGTGATGTTAGCATGGTGAAGTGATGATGGTACACAGTGACAACATACCAATGACGGTGACATAGTAGCGAGGAGTCTCGAACTTCCAGAGAGCGATATCAATGGTGATACCACGCTCACGCTCGGCTTTGAGCTTGTCAAGAACCCAGGCGTACTTGAAGGAACCCTTTCCGAGCTCGGCGGCTTCCTATTATCCAGTGGTTAGTGACTGAATGACACGTGACAATGCGCGGCTGGTGAGTGAGGATGTGTGTGAGCAGGGCAAGCACATCGACCACTCGAGTGGCGGGGTAAAATACCCCACCAGAAAAATTCACGGCGACACCGCAAAATTTTCGGGCTCGAGCGGGGTAATAGACGTGTTTCGAGTGAGGGAGCGATTCGAAGGGGAAATCGATGGGATAGCGCGCGCTTGAAGGGATATAGACTAACCTTCTCGAACTTCTCGATGGTTCGCTTGTCGATACCACCGCACTGGTAGATCAAGTGACCGGTCTGCGCAAAATTAGCAAGATGTTTATGATTCATACCCCGCAATATTTTTGGCGGGCTTCACGAGTGCACAGAAGTGACTCGCTATGGTTTGTACTTACAGTGGTCGACTTGCCAGAGTCGACGTGGCCGATGACGACGACGTTAAGGTGAGTCTTCTCCTCCTTACCCATTTTGACGGATGTGGATTTTTTTGTGTGAAGGTTTGTGGTGTACTTGCTGTGAAATGGTCAGCGGCTGAATGAGCGATGCGATGAATGACGACGACGAAGAATATCGCGAAAGAGACTTGCAACCAAGCAAAGGATCTTGTCAATGTTCTTCTTCGAGGCCTCAGAGGGTGGCACGTACAAAATCGCAGATCGGATGCTTGAACCGGGTATGCGAGACGAGGAGGGAAGAGAAGAAAAAATTTAAGGGAAGTGGTGGGAGAAGGAGATTTAAAAGGCGAGCAGGAGGGAGGAGG
>JAALXI010000434.1:0-12428 GCA_012977755.1 Fusarium nurragi | reverse complement strand
CAACGGGTAACGGAGGGTTAGGCTTTCCAGAGAGACATTGATACCGATCTAATCGCGTACGCCTCATGGTATAAGGTATGAACGTGCTGCAAACGTTTTGTTTGTAGCTATTGATACGACCGAGAACACCCTTCGTGCATTTCGACTAAGCTAGCCCTAGTCCTTCTTTGGTTCATCTCCAGACTTTTGCTTGTCGGTAGCAGGAGTGAACGAGGGGGTCTTCTCAAAAAGGTGAAGCGTTAGCACCGGTCACAAATTTATAAGCACGGGGGAGTCTTTGACACTTACCGATGCAGGCTCGGCTGATCCGTTAATCATCGAAGTGGCAGACTGAGAGCCGGTACCGGTCGTACTTGACGAAACTTGGGCGGGACCGGATGCTCGTGCTTCCACCCGAAAAGACGGCTGCTCCAGCCAAGGCCGGACGCCAGGCACATCAGGTAGGGGAGTTCTTCTTCTGGCGAGGGCCCGTTGGTGCCATGGGGTGATTGAACAGGACCGGGTTCCGCTCATCTTAGGGGACATGGTGGTGTATATCGGAACAGTGTAGGCAGTGATGTTGGTATAAGTCAGGGATCTTGGGGAGAGAGTTGCTTCGAAAGAGAAAATGATGTATGAAAAATGGGGGGTGGAAAAGAGACGTACGTTTCTGAAACATGCTACAGAACTCAATCGCGCGAGGGCAAGCCCTCAGAAATATGCTTCAGTTAGAAGCCACATGTTCAAGCTTTTCACATTGTAGAAAGCTTCACAGTAGGTAAGTGCGAGGGCAACTAAATATAACGTTTCTTCCTCATAATGTTTGTTTAATACGACAGGGCTCCACATTTCTAGTCATTAGACCTCTACCTAAAAGTAATCGACGATAAAAAGGGCGATGAATAAAATGTATTTCCTTCATTTATATGATTCATATTCATTGGCGTAAGTTAAGTTGACAGGTGGAAGATGAAGACACTTGATTACCAAGCACATAAATATAAATTAAATGACAGACAACGTTCAAGAGTTGAGGTTACAGGAATCATGAGCAACTGGAACTAACAGTTTGTATGTGATAGGGTTATTAATAAGTTACATTTAGCTAAGCTAGGTTTTCGCGGACTGTACATTCCTCGGCGCGTTGGATGTCATCGCTCTCGACTTCTGAATCACGATTTCGCTTCTCTGATTAGACTTCCGCCTGGACGTTAGACTTTCGTTCCTCTATGGTTGAAGTGCTCCTGCAAGGATGTGTATGGTTTCTGTATGGCTGATGTTGTTTCCTATGTGCAGTTGGGTATGGAGGGGAGTTCTCTCCTTCTCCACGACTTTCTACTGCCATGATTTCATCTTATCTAGTGAAGATTAGAGGTGGATAGGAAGATGGTATACTTTGTGTGATAATGACGATAGAGAAGAAATAAAGAAAGAAAATTTCAGGAGCAAAAGACACCAGGACTTGATAAGAATCGACGCTATTGCGTGCTTCTGCAGTGCCAAACATCTTTAACACTGCCCGTATTGTGTTACTACAATAATATATATTGAGTGCCGAAACAATGGGGCTCAAGGTTTCGCTATCATGCGGGTATCTATTGTTGTATATGCTATTATCATAGATGCGCTATAGGAAGAAGTGGAATAAGGACTACACGGAATATATAACCGTCAGAGGGCAGAACTTCCCGGTCTTGGGCGGCCGGACTAGAGGTCAATCGAGGGCGAGAAGCCTCGGGAACCTACCAAGACTAAACAGCCGTGCTCTCTGATAGGGGAGCTCGTCGCTTCCGCGGTGCCTTTTCTTGCCAGTTTTCCATGCTCTCGTATGTCTATAAGTGAAAAGGAACAAGGATGTTCACTCTATGGAGTTAAGAGAGACGATTCTGAAAAGGGGGAAGGGTTAGAGACCAATATGAGTTATTGGAGACTTGATACTGTTGGCGTTATATCTCTGAAAATCGAATTCTGTAACAATAGAGGAAGGGTGTGGATTCTGGTCTTAAGGCTGTGTCTTGTTGATTTTAGGTTGGCTCATGAGGGTCAGGCTACAAAAAGGAATGGGCTGCCGTGGCATATTGCCTGAGGCACCCACGCAACAACAGGTAACAATACCCAATATTGTGAGGGTCGGTTTAATTGTATAAAACGAAAAAGAATGAACTAGATGATACATGCATAGGGCGGATATGCAATCGGATACCGGCTCAGAGCCGTGTCTCTGTTAAAAGGAGAACGGGCATATATAGCGAGAAATGGAGACGAGCAAGTCGCTTGCTTTTTGGTCAAATATTAATGCCAGCATTATCGATTCCCCAAACTTAGGAATTTGCCTCTGTGTTGGCATTAATTTGCGAGCTTGGTTCTGCCTCTGCCTCCGTCTCCATCTGACGCTCGATCGCATGTCGTCGTTTGTGGTATGCTTGCTTGATCGCATTAGGTGTTCTGTTTGGAAACACTGCGCAGACATCGGGCCAGGTGGCACCATTGTTTCGAAGTGCAATCAGACGTCGCATCTCTTCGTCCGGCCAGAATCGGTAGTTTAGGGGGGTGGCTTCAAGCGTAGAGGGAGCATCACTGGAGTTCATTGCATCAGTGTTGTTCTGGTTTGTTGGAGCTGCAGGGGTAGGAGACACATTCATAGAGAAAGAAGGGTTCAACAAGTGGCCGCCAGCGACTTGAGAGTTTGACATCTGGTTGAGCCAAGGTCTCTCTCCAGGAGCCTCCGGTAGAGGAGTTCGACCACTTTGAAGAGCCTGGCTCTGCCAAGGTCGAAGCTGGCCACTGTTTTTGCTCATACTCATGGTATTATTGTCTTCGTTGTTTTTGCTGTTGCTGATGGCTGTGATGTTGGGGTTGGTGTTGGTGCTGCTGTTCGCCTTCTCCTTGACAGGACGGTTGATAGGAGTCCAGGATGACATCTTGTATATGATAGAAGAAAAGAGAATGTCGAGATGGGTTTATTTAGAAAATGCAAGGCCAGGTGAAGAGAAAGACGTAAGTAACTTGAATTAATAGTTGTTTAACAGTTCCAGAGCTCAAGTGACTAGCACTTTCTTGGCGAGTCTCCTATTCTTGAGGAAAAGAACAATAGGATTAACAGAGTAACAATAAACTGTTCACTACGTAGGTTATAGCCTGCTGCCTATTGTGCTTTGAGAAAAGTGATAATAATAAACAAAGATCAGGACCGAGGGACAAAGACAAGTAGGGAGGTGAATAATTGATTTGTAGAGCCGTTGATGAACATGCGACTGGTTTTCTCTTAGCAATATCACGACGGGTTTCGATTAGGTCTAACTCATTCAGCTTAACCGGAACCCTGAAAGGGCGCGATGGCGTAGGACCGGCCATCTGGAGTTGGTTTTCTCCAGCGACCAGAAGGATCAAGGTCTTGGCACGGTGAGGTAGCGTTGAAAGGTGAGTTGATGGGAGAACATGATGCTTTTTAAATAGCCAATAGAACGAGAGTACATACTCATTTCACGATCGAGCTATGTCCACCTGTGGATGCGAGCAACGCGATTGTACGAACGCGACAGCTCCCGAGTTTGGTCGAAAACCGTTGGTATAAGCCGGTGATGAAACTACAGTAAATCTACATCTGTATACGTCTGAAGTTACCCTATGATCCTATTCCTTTTATTGAGATTTTCAAACCAAACTTTATTCCACACTTGCAAGGCACAAGCTAACGATAACATAGATTCCCTTTACATATTTCTATTATATGCCAACAACTTGCTTGTCAGCAGTGAGTGTCTGATGATTGTTGAGTTGATTGACCAATCATGATCGAGCATGCTTGGGACCCAACTTCGGACTTCAGCGAATAATGTTCTACTATATTTCAATATCCTCCTTTTATCATCAGGGTTTCCATACAATATAATCTAATCAAAGAACATTTAAATACTAGGACTTCTTACTATATAACTTCGGGTAAGTTCACATAATAAGCTCTTGCTCAAATACCAATCTCAATTTCGTGATATCATTGCGAATACCCGGTTTATTTTTGACCCTGGTGGTCACGGTAAGATGCCTATGTAGGTAAGCATTTCGAAAGGCGGGGACGAGCCTCATCATCTACACTTCTCATCGTTCTGTTCAACATCATTCTGCAATCACCCCATTCTCATCCGCGAGGGACACTTTCTCGCCACGGCAAAGCACGGCAAATCCCCTCAAACATGGCGTCACAAGCTAGAGTCGTCTTGGCCCCGCAAAGGCCAGATCTGGACGACCAAAACACATCAATCTTCCTCGCAGGCATCACAACAAGCACAGGAGAGCCTGACTGGCGCGAGACGCTCACCAACACTCTCAAAACTCTGCCGGTGACAATCTACAATCCAAGCAGACCTGATTGGGACGGTACTTGGAAGGAGGACTTTTCAGACAAGCGCTGGGAGGAGCAGGTTTGGTGGGAGCTTGACATGCAAGACGACGCAGATATTATCGTTTTCTTCTTCCACAGATCGACGATGGCACCGATTAGTCTTATGGAACTTGGCTTGGCAGTCAAGACTAAGAAGGTTATCGTTTGCGCTCAGAGTGAATATAGCAAGAGGGGAAATGTCGAGGCGGTTTGCAAGAGATTCGGGGCCGAGTTGGTTAGCACGGAGCAAGAGCTTCGCGAGGCTCTGCTTGCAGAACTAGATGGGCGCAAGCATTGAGTTTTGTTTTGCGACACGCGTAGTTCCCGTCTGTATTCTATCGTTATGGGCACTGCGCTACTTGTCTCATGTCAGAAGCTGAGCTAAGTGCATTGCAGTCGAGCTTATTTTCTCTCGCAACACTCTTAGAGATTGATCAAATCCACTGGTGGACGCTTACCGCTGCAAAGTTTCGATCATGTCGCTTTGTAACTATTTTCAAGAATCTGGCTTTACCGATCGCGACCTGGAAGTTCACAACCGTGACCAGACGGAAAAAAGGAAATGATGAAAATGAGATGGAAATAGTTGTGTTGTAACTGGCAGAGCGAACCCCAGTGTGTACCACTTCACCCCTGCACATGAAATGACGCAAACTTCTTTTGTTCTGAATAGAGGCTAATAATCATTACCAGTGGATCCATAATGGTGCGTGCCTCTCCCGAGAACCTCTATCTCATCACCGACTTGAACGTACAGTCCCTGGACTCTCTCTGTAGCCTTCTCCAAGCTCAAATCCTCTGGGACGCAGTGCATCCCGATATATCCAAGAGCTTTGGGGTTTCCATGTTCCACCGTGCGGTATTTGACCAACGTTGAACTTGGCTGTGCCCGCCCTCTAGTCTTGCCCCCATCCGGAATGTCCGTGTCAAACTTGCCTGTGCGAGGGTTCACATTTGGCATCGTGCAGCGGGACGTCCGGCAGACAACAGACAGCGTGGGCGATACGTTCTCAGCGCCAGATTGTCTCTTCGGGACAACGCGGCATCGTTTCCACGACTCTTCGTCAAACGCCGGGGCACCCGTGATCCAGATGTTTGCGCGGAAGCGAAGGGCGTTGAGTGGCTGATTTTCCACCGGTAGAAGAGACGATACTGCATGAACGGACGCCAAGTTGTTAATATTGACGGGCTGTTGATCTGTGTAACCGTGGACAGCTGGTCTTCCAACGTGTTCCAATGGAGCAAGATTCTTTTCAGTGCGCACGAGCGTGTTCGGCGTGCATCGCAAAAGAGTGAGGTTTTGGTGTTCTGGAATGTTGAGGAAGCGCTTGAGTTTGGGGAGTACGGCGGCCACCGTCGGTGCATTGCCCATATCAAGGCCTTTTGCTTCTCTAGAGTGAATGGTGAATAGCTTCATCGCTATCCCGTGCTCCTTCTGGTACGCCTCGTTGACATGTAGCGGCACGATTGCAGAGACTTCCTTCCGGTGAGATAGAAGCAACAGTTTCAGTTGATCAAGCCAACCGAGAGGATCTGGGTCTGGGAACCTGAAGACGAGGCATCCCCGTGCCCTCACCAAAGGGTCACTCAAATTGCTATCCTCATGATGAAGCCATAACTCAGTTTTGATCTGCGACATCAGCGGTTTGGTACGCTGGCTGACAAATCGCCATACCGGGCCTCCCTCTGATTCTGGTCGATTGACCTCCGTCGCGAGAGCGAAACATCGGTCCCAAACGAAACCACTCTTTATGAGCTGTGCGCGATTCAATTCCACGGGTGCGCAGGATTTGATTGGGTGGACGAAAATGGCCTTGATGCGGATTGGGCCATCGGCTGTGGTGTTTTCTGGAAGATCGTACTTGGAGTCTGTTTGGTCGCTCATGTTGCTGGATGTGACGCCTTCTCGCCGTAGATGGCGAAGCTCTTTGGGTGTTGAGACATTTTGTAACCACAGAGCGATGAGGATGGGTGTGCCTAGCAAGATGGCGATTGCCAAAGTTGGTGTCAGCGAAAGGTCAGTGAATTGACTTGACATGATGTTGGTTTGCCCAGGTTTTGTTTAATAAAGCAGGACAACAATTGAGAATAGAGCTTTAAGTAGGCCCCCTCACCAAGATAACATCCTCGGCCCGCTCACGTCGTCTGCAGTGGGGTAACGATGAGGAATCACACCAAGTGGCATCCGTCAGAGGAAGAATTACCTAAAAACAAACCACCAGTAAAACCATCAATGAGTCACTATGAGACAAACCACAATTATGGGAATATTCAACGAGCGTATATTAGCGCGTATACAGTCATTTCTCTTACAGCAAACGTGAAAACATTTCTAGATTTATTAAACCAAGAGACAAGACCAAATCAACCTCCAACAAGAAACAAGCCAAAACACCAGATTCATGCTAAAAGGCATATGCATCATCAAAACCTCAGCATAATTACAAAATCAACAAACTCCCAAACACACCAGAGACAATCATCATGCCCATACTAGCAACAACCCTAATGGCGTCAGATTGAGCCGCATCGGACGACTTCCCGTTTGAACCTGCATCTGAAGTCTCTGCCGCATCGCCACTATCGGTACTCTGAGGCCTGAAGGGCTTAACCACGCGTGTGCTTTTGCTTTGAGAAGAGCTTGTCTCCGCGGTGTCGGTTGGAGAGCTAGAGTCAGTGACCAGCACTTCCTCGGTCTGGCTAGGCTTTGACTTGCCGGTTTGACCTCCGCTGGAGGCCTTGTCACCAGATTGCTTATCCCCTTGGGAAGCTGCGCCTGTATTCTCGGGTGCATCGTTCGCAGCAGGGCTGGCACCAGGTTGAGATGCGCCGCCAGCAGGCTTAGGTTCATCTCCAGCTGCACCGCCTGAGCGAGAACCGCAGTCGCTGCCAGAGCCATCACACTTCTCAGCACCACCACCGCTACCAGTAGCCTCACCCTTCCCAGGCTCATTGTCCGCTGGCGTCTCTGGCACGGCAGGCTTGCCCTGGACAGGCGGAGGGGCAGGAGGGGCAGTGGTGGGAACCTGAAGCTTGCCATCGGACACTTGACTAACGGGCGGCGCAGTGATGATAGGAAGTTCCATGTTATCGCAAGGTGTCGTGCGGACTTGGACCTGCCCATCGCCGATCTGACACATAGGCACCGCGATAGTCGTGGGAACCTCCTTGGTCGTCCCATCAGAAACAACAGTCACAACAGTCGTCGCGATAACACTGCTTCCAACGACCCTTTTCTTGGGAGCAGACTTTGCGCTCTTGCCGCAGGGCATGATGCCGAACTCGACAGGCTCGCATTGCTCAGCCCAGTTGCGGTCGTACAGGTTGTAAAAGTCGCCAGATCGGCATTGCCAGAAGATAGCAGAGGGGCCGAAGCCGAGTGTGCCGTTTGAACAGATTGAGAAGCCGGATGTGTAGATGGCTCCTGCTTGTGCGGGCTTATCGAATTGGAATTGGAAGCTATCGGAGATATAACCTGTTCGGTCTTTGGCGTCCTTGAGAACACCGTCTTTGAGGGTTAGGACGAGCACACCCTCGTCGTTACAAGATCGCTTCTGTGACGGGTCAGTAAATTTTGCTGCCTCAAGTTGAGTTTTACTCACCTCGCTAACATCGCGCTTTGAGTTACCCGGCTTAAAGATGGTGACTTCGAATTGTCCATTATACGATGTTGTGCATCCTTTGGGGGGTCCATCCTTGGGTGCTATATTTTTTGGAACTGCTTGAGGGACAGCAAACGCTGTGGCAGTAAGGGTCAGGAAAGCCAGAGATATTCTCATTGTCACAAGGCTTGAGAGGACGGTGTCAAGCGTTGACTGTAGCAGAGGGAGATACGAGGAGGAGTGTCTGGTGGTTATGCTGAAGCTGTGTGGTGATGATGGACTTCCTCAATTAAGAGAAACGGACGGCTTGATATATATCGCCCACCAGCCCTTGTGTGTTCTGGAACGCCATATTATAATCTTTGCACCTATCGACCTTCGTATCGAATTCTGCATTGTTGTCGAACGAGACACGCCAACCCGAGGGGCTGGCTGCCCACGAGCGTATCCCCTAGGGGCCCAGAATTACGGTCCCCGATAATGTCATAACCATTAAAAAGTTCTCCTGGGACTCTCGCATACCAGACTCTGGGCTTTACAGGTACTGGCAGTGGCTGGAGGGGGCTAGTTGCGCAGGGAGAATACAGCATCGGAGCATTCGTTCTAAGGTGTGGTTGGGAATATGCAGACTGCAGCTGATGAAACGCACTAAATGGTGAGAAATTCCTCTGTGTTGGAACTTTCCTGTATCGATTTAAATCGCAGCGTGTTTGAAGGGGGCGAGGTGGGATGGGAGGAATGCAGGAAACTAACCGACCTCAATGTCTCACTTGAAGATGGGTCAATGTGTCACCCTTGACTCTTAATCCTCCAGACAAGAATGATTTTTCACCAATAGTGAGTGCCCACAGTAGGCAATTATTGATCGATAAAATTGTGTCTAAGCGTCATAGAATTGATTTCTATATATCAATCGCATCCGCGGGATCCTTCATGACAAATCTCAATGCGCAATATGCTGCCGCTCAAAATCGGCCATGGGCCCGAAAGGTGGGAAGGCAGAACGACAACAGTGCCAAACATGGTATTTTGATTCTCGGGTCATGTCTGCCTGCTGGATAGACACCTGCCCGGCTGCCGAGCCGAAGTCGTCGTGATCTACAGGAGAGACGTAAGGGAATGGCGCTGAGACACGATTGACCCTTGCGCCAAGGGTTACACCCGGCTTCTAGGAAGCCGGCAGGTCGCTCGAAGAATGTGGCGGGCAATTCAAAGAGGCTTCGAGCTCGTTGCTTGAGGGGTCTAGACATTTTGAATGTTGAGGCTCAACAGCGGTGCAGGTGCGTCAGCTCTGCAACTGTCGTGGATATGTCACACCTTAAGAGCCAAGTCTCCAACCATATGATGGAATTTTCTCAGCTGTATTGTACGACGGTGTGGTTCTTCGCTTCTCATCAATGTCCACCTTGATACCGATATCACATCCACCCTCTACTAAGATCCGTCCACCCCGTCTTCCAAGCTGACCATTCATCCATATTTCGGTTACAGCAGTCCGTCGACTAACGTTCTTCCTCGAGAATCTTCTCCAATGCTTTCATCAAAATAGGGGGATCTGTCTGATGAGGCGAGTGTCCTGTATCAATTTCAAATACAGGTACAGGCTGACCTCCGTTGTCCTCGAGCCGCGAGATGAACTGCCGTTGAGCCGGTTCTGGTACGAGTATATCTTTGCGAGTCAGGATATAGCTGGAAGGAATCAACTTGTGAAAGCCATCGTAGGTCTGCTCATCGCCGAAAACTCTCACGGCCTGGAAGACCTTTGATGCAGCCTGTGCTAGAGGTAGTCCTTGTTCTTTGGTGAGGTCGCTGTAGAAGCACATCGCGGTGTCTTCGTCGCAGACGAGATAGTCGCCCTGCGTCATATTATGATCAGTTTATGTTTTCCTTCGAAGCCAGTTTCACAAAGAAGGTTTCACAAACCTCACGGCGGGGATAACGACCCGGATTCGCTTCATATAAACCCCGCGAGCTCTTACCAGGCGGCGCAAAGATGGCAGCCAAAAACACAAGGCGAACTATCCCACCCTTCAGACCAGCTTTCTCACGCTCAACGCGACTCAGACCGCGCGTAGCCTCGGTCCCTACCATTCCTCCGTACGAATGCATAAGCAGAACCACATCGTTCCCTTCGTCGATATGCTTATTCAGAACAGAGGAGGCCTCTTTCACGTCGTCGGCCAAACCTGGTGCGGGATCGATGGTTTGCTCACGCGATGACTTGAGGCCGACGACTTCTGCGGGATATCCCTTCTCTTGGAATGACTGCTGGATGGTGCTCCAGAAGCGAGGTAAGCTGAAGTTGCCGGGTACGATGACGAGGGCAGGCTTCAATGTTGCGCGCACAGCAGCCATGACTAGATACTGCAACAGCTTGAGGTTTTCAAGGTATCTGAGTAGAACTGGTGTCTCTATGAGCGGTTTGTTCTCCTTGTCGTTATCTCAGGTGAGTGAAGAAGAGTAAGAGATGGTTGAAAGAGGGGGACATGAATAAATAAGCACTAAGGATTCTAGGCCTGAGCTTAGGCCATAGACTCGTAGGTAAGACGATACGCACCCTTATGGTTGTGTCCACAGCTAAGATTGCCATTCTTTTCTTGAAAATCCCACCTGTTCAACTACTTTGTTAGTGCCAATGCAGGTCTCGTACCTTATCCTAGAAAATCACTACTTTTGAACCACTGACATTACCCCAATCCTTACATTGTACCTTCTCAAGACTAACTATTCCAATGACTAATACCTAATATTACTGCTCCTCTCTCTTTCTCTCTTTCGTTTCTTCGGCCTCCTTCTCTGCCTTTCGCTTAGTACGTTTTTGCTGGACTCTGTGGTCCAAACACTCTTTGCAGATTGACTTATCGCCCAATACATTGCTTTTCCCGCACCGAACACATCTGCTCTCGACCTTTCTGAGGGTTTCTTCTTGCATTGATCAAGATCTGGTATTGATACTTATACCGGCTGATGCTTGTCAGAGCTCTGCTTCTTTTGTTTGCTGAGAGTTGTCCATGGTGAATGCCAGCATCCACATGAACATGATCCAGTGGAACGGCGCGAATGGCAGTGAGTCACATCCTTTGTGCAACGAACCAGCAGAGAAGAACGAATGTGTAGTTACCAATTGGCCAAATTACTGTTAGCATACTGTCTACTTTTTCTACATGGAAAAGACTGTTCGGCACCACGAGCTGAGACAGTCAGCACGATATTTGTTTCTGTAACTGATTGGCCTCGTAACGGGCCGTCGTACTGAGTATTGCTATATACGCAACCCGCGAACCGCACTCAATTTAGCTATCTTGCATGAATCCATGCGTTTTCTCAAGTTCTCACTTACCTTTCTCAGCCTTCATCTTCGCCTTAGACCGTGCGTTGATGACTCTCTTCCTTGCCAAACATTCCGCGCATCTTTTAGTTTTTCCCACCGCTGTCTGCACTACTGGATTCTTTCTGCAAAGCGAACAAAGGCCTTTGCTACTCAAAGCCATCTCTGCCAGGATTCGCTTAGCTGAGCACTCGCCGCATTGAGTTCCATTCGTCGTATCGTTCTTTTTACACACTTGGCATATACCTTTTGCCTTTCGTTCGCGGTACTCAGCTCGTCTGCGCTCTCGATACTCAGCCCTACGCTCATCGCAGTAGTAAGGGTTGGCGGTCTGATTGCTACAATGGCTGCACTTGCGTAGGGGGTTAGTAGATGAGTTGGCTTGGTCTCCGTTCATCGTGCCATTGGAAGTCTGGTCGGCAACATCGTTGATCGGATTGGTCATCTCCTGTGTCGTGAATATATCCCTAACTGGATCGTACATCTGGCTTACCTGATTGTTGTTTAAGTTTGATCAACTCGTGAATGTACAAGAAAGTGAGTTGGTTTGTTATATCGTTTGATGCAATGCTTAACTGTCAAGAGTTGTTGGCTACAGGATTGAGTATGGGCGAGCTTTGAGCTATTTATACTGCAACTCTCAGTGTCCTTTGTTATCAGCTATAGATGTGATCGGCTGGCAGAACATCGTCCCATATGATGTTGTTCATTTTATCAGCTATCTAGGGCAGGACATTGTTCATGGCATACTATGGGACAAATATCAAAGTCCTCATTTGTTCACAGGTTCGCAGCATCATGGCTTTATGTATGTTATTGCTCGGTTGATCAGGAGCCAATTCACAAGGTGATTATGAGTTATTAGAGCTACGCCTTGCTGGGTTGAAGGACACTGCCAATGTTTCCGTGATTTTTCAGTCTTTCAAATCCGACTGGACTATTGCCTACTAGCTAGCATACGGGGTGCTATCACGATCTTCTACCAAAGGGGTGAAACATCGAAGATGGGAGTATAGTTCAATATCCAAATCGCACGGTACAGCCTCACTCTGATCATCAAAAAGAGATCGTTCTCAAAACACAGAAAGATCAAAAGTTTGTGGCAAAGGTGGGATCTAACCACCGAAGTTGGACGAAC
>JAALXI010000433.1:0-17984 GCA_012977755.1 Fusarium nurragi | reverse complement strand
GGCTCTTATTAGTTATATAACCTTTAGTCTTTAGGTTAATTAAACCTATATATATACTTAGCTAAAGTTAGCTTTTAACTTTAGGTAATTAACCTTAATACTAATAACCTTTCCTAACCCAACCCTAAGGGTTAAGTTAAGGTTATTACAAGCCCTTTAAGAATGGAAGAAGAAGCAGTAGTTAGTAGTAAATTGTAGCTAAGAGTAGTTATTAAATGCTAGGTATAGGATGTATGGTTTATATATTTTAACTTAGATCTTATAATTAAGGAGTAGGGGTAAACAAGCATAATGTTCAGGATCTCCTAGGTAACCCAATAAATGGAACAAGGATATATTTATGGCTAGCTATTAAGTAGAATTTTAATTAGTAATAATTCAAAGACAGAAGCCTCTGCTAATCCCAAGAACACACCAGCTCCAAGACAGAGCATAGTAATGAAAAGCAAAAGTCTATAAAGTAATAAATATAAGAAATAGAGACTTTATAAAGGTCTATACTTTCGACGCCCTCCTTAATATATTTACGAGATAGGAGTACCCTTGCGGTAGTCACACTTAGCATTATCAAAGGGACTTCCACAGCCTCGCTCATTGTCATGCTCAACAAACATGACCGGCATGTTAAAGAAGCACCGGGGAATCTGTCCCCAAGCAAGGTTACTCAGGTCAACGTCATCGTTATCGCCCTTGTTTAGGGCGCAGTCGATAAGAGCATTATAGTAAGGCTCGCGGTCACCCAGACCGAACTCAGCCATCTTCTCGTAGATATCAGCGCCGACTTCGGTCCACTCGCCCTCACGGATAGGGTTTGGATTATTTCGCATAATGTACCAACAATACTCCTCGCCCTCCCGGAGAGGCAGCCATTGACGACCGGTAGCATAGCCGCACTTCTCACGCGTGTCCGCACCGGTGAGCTTATCAGCAACAAGATAAAGCTTGGAAGATTTCATAACGTCGTTGGCTACCTTCTTCTGAATGTTGTTGGTGATGGAGCCGAGAGTGACGCGAACAGTCTCGATATCGTCATCGAGAAGAAACCAGCCGCCATTGAAGAACTTGGTGATCTTGCTCTGATATGTGTCCCACTTAGGTGCAGGGAGGGAATTATACTCGTCTTCGTTGGTGCCGCCGCCGGTGACAATTCGCAGGGTGTCCTCAAGCTTGGCCGAGGCCGCCTCGAAAAGGTCGGCGAGGCCGGCTGAGACGCTGGCGGCGCCATCATCCTCGTCGTCGCTAAGAGAAAGGCCGGACATGATACCAGCCAAAAGTCCCATACCGGCAGAGATACCAGAGCCCTTTAGTTGCAATTGTCAGTTATGAAAGCTGGAAAATGATGGAAGAAATAGCATACCACTCCAGGAATAAGCCCACCAAGGGCATTGCCCATAGTCGCAGCCGCGGAAATCCAGCCCTTCATATTTCCAGGGCTGTTCTCATCTCCGCTAAAGTCTTGGACCATCTGGCCGATCTTGAGGCCGTTGATGAGGGTCTCGGTAGTCAGCTGGCGGTGCAGCTCAGCGAACTTGCCATGCATGCCCTTGACAGCCTGGAAGGTCCAGTATGAGTTCTTGGCCACGAATGTTTTACCGTACTTGTCGAATTGCTCTCCGCAGCTTATACCGTTCATGGGGTTGCAGCTGGTTCCAATCAGACTGCAGCCACTAGCACCGGATTTGCCATCAGTGCCACCCATGACAAAGTCCTCCAGGTTCTTCACCCAGGAGTTCTCGTGCTCTGTTTTAGTGACAGTTAGCTTTTGACTCCAGTATTTAGATATGTCTACTCGCCCCACTGGCCCTTGATGAACAGGTCAAGAGATGCGCCAGCACCTGTGTCTTCCCAGAGCTTGTCGACGCCTTCGGCGGTTCTCAGATCCCATCCCTTGCAGAACTTCTCCTTGTCATCGAAGATCTCGTTCTGCCTGGTGACGAGGGGGGAGCCCTCTGCCGCAGCAAAAAGAGCCAAAAGAGCAGTAGTAGACTTCATGTTGAGGATGTGACTTGGGAATTGACTTGAATTCCGGGCTGGTACTGTAGAGAAAGCCGATGCAGACTTGGATCTCAAGCCTTGACACTAAGTAACACAGGGTTTATATACATTTTGCATGGGCCAACTATTATATTGGAAATCGGCTGGTGACGGCGTGTTTTGGTGCCGTGCAATGCTTGGCAGCTTACAGTAAAGTCTTGCGATATGAGTCTCGGCATCGTACTCCAGATAGATATATATGGGTATCAGGACCTTTGTGAAGGATTTGGAAGGATTCACTGCAACTGTGATAGTATGATCCCAGTATGTGGCTATGTAGATGAACCTGGCGATTGTAGTAATGGGTCAATGCCTGCAGCCTAGAGTGGAGAGAGGACCTCCTTCAATGAACATAATCGGCACAACTAGGTCCCGTGCTCCAAGGCTGAATAACGGAGTGGGTCAATGAACTACACGGAGATAGGAGAGTGGTCGGCGGATTAATGTTTGTAAGCCAGTCTCGTGTTTAATTTTTGGCCCCCAAGGGTTGTACCTGAAGGGTAAGACGTAGATTTGCTGGAATAATACGCCTTACATGCCGACAGTGTCCTGGATGCAGGTAAAGATGATACTGCCAAGAAAATAAGCAATCCTTAGTGTGGCGAGCTAGCCTGTGACTATTATCCCTCATGCTTGCCAGACGTTGACAATACACGATTGATGCAAGAGTGTAATATTAAACTCAAGCTGTAGCCCACTCATGCTGCAAGGCTATAAAGCCACTAGGATGGAGGTAATTGTTGAAACAGATATTCTGCAAGTTAAAAATTACTGTCAGGCTCTGCCTGATGAGGCCCCACTAATCTTAAATCTTGACCGCCACAGTGATTAGCGAAATGATCTGTAGAGTAAGCAAAACCAAACAGACACAAGCATAACAAATCTTAAAAAGTAGCCCCTTTGATACCTACGAGCCTGCTCTAGGCCCATAAAAGTGGCCGTATTAGGTCTGCCTCCCACCAACTAAGGAAGTGATCCCTCGATCTGCATTATGTACCAGCACTAACATTTGTTATGCTTGTAGCCTGTACCTCTGCTCGGACACAAACGTCAAACACAAACGCTGGGACATAAACGTCGACTATAGAACAGTCCGTCATTTCATAAGCTTAATTATTGATAAGTAAGCTGAACACGATTCCTCATATTAGAGTCTGGCCCAAAAAGGCCAGGAGTTCGAGACTAAGATTCGTGCCTAATGACATGTCGACTTATGAATAGACATATGTCACAGTTTTAACTGGGGTAATCGTCGGAAAGTTCCCGCTAGACTTCCGGCATCACGAAACGTAAATGATCGCATCATTTGCTCGCAAATACTTGTCTAAATAAGCCAATGCTAATAAGGGAAATTAATAGCTGGCAGAGGTTTAAGAAGTACTCCCTGAGACTGGAATTGTTATTTTCCTGCCCTATTCTAATGCTTGAAATGGCTAAAAGACTCATCTCGAACCCTAGTATTATATGGCTCTTTAACTCCTGCATCTAGTAACATTCCATGCCTGCACTAAACTAGAGGCAAAGTGCTTCGATTCTCTACACCACTCATCCCCATAGCGACTACGTTTGTCCTAAGCGTGACATCTATAATGGCCCTGCCTGATAAATATCTACCCCACCATAGGTTCAATACTTTCCGTTGAGACAAGCTGACAAGACCACGTTTTAACTTCATTGTGGCTATGCGGTTTGCTGTATGTTATTACCTGCCACTTGATTGGGTCATATATCCCGTCGCTATCATTTTCAGCTCTGCGCTGCCCATACAGGTCTTAGTTGCCATTATGTTCACAAATACCGCATATATAGTCTGTGATATGGTTTGTTTACCTATATATAAGATATATATATTAGTTAATAGTTAGTATATTATATACGTTACATAATTTTCTATAAAATCTATTAGATCCTTCTTTTTATAGAAGGGAGTTACTTGACTACCTTTAGTTTAAACTAATTTAAAGACATAGTGTGCCACAACCTCTGTTTTGTGTTATGGCTTTAGGTAAGGGCGAAAGGGTGTAACTACTGGTATACATAGTGGTCTGTGTCACCACACATTTTGCAAAACATCGAGCTTTTGAATCTTTCTTTAAATCATTCGCTATGGATCGTTTCGGAGCTACCTCACCTTCAAGCCTTCAAATCTGAATGGTGCAATCGGCGCTGGTATCAATGAGTGATCTAGTGAGCAGCCGCCACACTTGTTCGGCGCTGTACTCGCAACTCCACATTCGCAAATGGCCTGAATTGTAGCTCTGCCTGGCTTCGATTTCATCTTCGAGGGCACTCAGCTTTTGTAGGTACCGCACTATTCAAGTTAGCGCAACTGATTCGATCTGTTTAACATGTCTATCCGGCAAGCGAACTAAATGTAGAGGCTCTGGTGTCGCTTACACAAACAATCAACTTTCTCAGCAAAGTCAAACTCTGTGCGTTTGTCCGTTTTCTAAGCCCTGACTCGGATTTGCTACCTTATGCTTTGGATGCAGGTAAGCACTGTCGCAGTCTAATACACGAAGCATCAGGTCTAACCTAGCCAGGTGCGGCTGGCATTGTCTTCCTGCAAGCAGATACACCTGGACAAGTAGCGGCGGCCGTCAATAAGGTGCAATAAGCCTACCGCCATGGGGCTAGATCTATATTACCATTTTCTTGCTTAACGGGATAATAGCTGTTGTGCCAGAAGGCTGGATATTGGAGAGAATTGCACATAGAAATGTTATAATAATTTGCTAGATTGAGAGCTCAGCAAGAGTTAGTCTACCGCTCTAATTCAACTGTGGGGTTACTAACTAGATCAGAAGCTTGGAGTAGAGAATGTCGATACCGTTGTAAGAAGTCCCGGCATGAATGTGCTTATAGTCGAAGTTGGCGACTGCAAGGCCGCTCTTGGTATACCAGTCTGTAACCCCGGTAGGCGAGTGGATGAGTCCAAGTTTTATAAGGCTATCGCTAAGGTAATATCTACCTCCGAGGACACTGTGCTTCAGCTCATGATTCTGGGTTCTAAGATGAGCCTTACTAGTGTAGATATTTCTTCAGTGTTGAAAGGTCATTGAAACGACCCCACTCAAATAAAAAGAGCTCTAGGGGTTTTAAACGGGGCAACTAACAGGAAACCAAATGGGTACTAAGGAGGGTTTTATAAGTAATCGTGATATTAAATGATACCGATCAGGTAACCTCCTCGCAAGTGATCATTCACAATAACGATGGCATAAGCCTCTCCATCCCTTCAGAACCAGCTATCACTGCGCTTTCCAACAATGTCGAAACTAAAGGTATGCCAAGACAAAAAGAAGACGGCTAGTTATTTTGGTCCAAGTACGCTTCTCATCAGTGCTTCTACATAAGTAGCTGCAAGACCAGCTCCGATGGCATAGGAGCCGTTGACCAAGGAAAAGAGAAGAGAAATGGAGGGGCTGGCCTATAATGAAGAGAACAAGGCGAAACATCGTCCTATGATCTGAAGACCTCCAGTCGCTAAGAAACAGGCTTATGTTTCACAGCATTTATATGTAAGGCATGTTTCTGGGGTTAAGCAGTAGCGAAGAGCGGGAAGTTCTAGAAGATCCTATTTCCCTCAGACAGTGGGTAAAGACTACTCAAGAACACGTGTTGAAGCCTGAGCAAATTAAGCTTCTCAGGGTTGAGGAGGTCGAGACAGTTGTGAAGGCTGACTACCATTTGCTTCATATTACTATGAATTGCCACGAGACGCTAGGTCTAGGACTAATACACCTGGCCAGTACTAGAGATAGTAAAGAACCTTTTGGACTCGTGCCGGTTTCTGTCACTAGAGTTATTGCCTGAATTTAGAAACGAATAGTCAGAAGGTAGGGAAAGCTTCTAACCTAGTTCATAGACAGCCCTTGTCTACACACCTTAGTTGAATAATCCTTGAGACAGTGAACTTTTTGATAATAGCAAGGTTCCCCTCAATTCGACTTGCACGGTGTTATCTCAAGGACAGTGTTAGTCTCACACCTTTATACGGAGTGGAGCAACCAACAAGATAACAGCTTACTCTGTACCCCTTCTCGTCTGAATTCTAATATATGGAGCACAGACCTGCAGCACACTGAAAGTGCTGACTTGCCTAAATGATTCTTGACTCTTTGAGCTCTCTGGTATAATTAGTTACACTCCCACTTTGAAAGCACGTCCTTGTCTATTCACCTGCTACCACACATTATTCGTTATGCCTAGAGAAGAAGAATTCAATCTTCATCCTTTTGGTTGGGAGAAAGGCCCTTATGAGGAGAGATTCAAGCTCTGTGCACTTGATTACCTGTCAACAATAACGTATACGAGCTCAGTTATCTTCTTTAAACTGCACGATGCCGACAAGAGGTTGGCTCTCGTTTTGCTCCTTTATTAGAGCACAGATTTACTAATATTTTAATAGTAAAGCTGTGGCAATACTGAAGGAGGGCCTAGAAAGGACTCTTGCTCAAGTCAGACATCTCATTGGCACCATCGAGAGGGACGAAGATGGCTATCACTCTATAGTCAGGAGGAAGACTAGTACCTTTCAATTCGTGGTCCAGTATCTTGATTCTCCTGAAGACGTTTTTCCGTCCTTCGATGAGATTGCAGAAGCCCACTATCTTTCACCCATACTTGGCGACATCAATGTTTTGAGCAATTTACCTATGACTTGCGGCAGCAAGCCAGAAGCACATCCAGACAATAGCCCTATCGTTGCATCAGCCAAGGCCAACTTTATCCCTGGCGGTCTCATTCTCAACCTGTCCACGCACCATTGGACCAACGGGCTTAATGGATTCGCCTCATTTGTTCAGCAATTGTCGGAGAACTGCTTTGCAGTTGCAAATGCGACTGAGCATCCGTCATTTGATCAGAGATGCCTGGACCGTAGCCTCTTCGGGCCCTTTGGATTTAGTAGTCTTCCGTCGCTGGAGCCACAGGTTGACGCACCTCCTCGTCGACAGAAGAATTCGCAACACAAGCACTCACAGTCTATCTTGTTCCATCTCCCCAAGAGCAAGGCTCAGGAATTGAAGAGAGTTGCAACACCCAAGGATGGGTCATGGATCTCCACGTTCAACGCCATTTGCGCCTTATTATGGCGCGTCTCGTCAAGACTCCGCGAGCCACTCTATAAACCTGGCTTGCACTTTAAACCACTTTGGGCCGGGGGAGTTAGTGTGAATCGTCTTTTCACAAACCCTCCGATGCCCGAGCGCATCCAAGGCAACTTGCAGATAGACATCACTTCCGAAATGTCAGATGTGCCCCAGCTAACTCTAGCCGAGATTATCTCTGATGCACCACTATCCAAGTTGGCAATGTACACACGGCAGGTGACAGAAGGTGTCAATCTCGATACATTAACTGCAATGCTTAAGAAGGTTGCCGGCGTTCGCAACAAGCAGGATCTATCCATCAACGTAGATTCCTTTCAACCAATGTCCTTATTGACCAGCGACTGGCGAAAAGCCGACTTCTGCGTCTTAGACTTTGGCTTTGGAAAACCCACTGCTCACCGACACTTGTTTGGTGGGGTGCCTCTTAGCCAAGTTGTTGTTTTCCCGCCCCGCGTGGGCCCAGCTGGGGACGATGAGGGTATAGAAGTTCAACTCACGATTGAGACGGAGATTATGTCTAAGATGACAAAGGATGCCGAATGGAGCAGGTACTTCGAGTTCAGGGGTATTGATGCATGGGAGGAAAGAACTCCACATAGTCAACAGGCTAAATTATGATGGCGGGGCGGATATTAGCCCAGCGATTCCCTTTCGAAATGTTGAGAGAAGATTTCACGCGCCACATGCTTTAGACCGAGTGAGAAGATAAGTCTGATGTTTGATGGCTTAACCTTCGATTACGAGGTTCTGGATGTCACCCACGGCTTAGCCGGAAGGTTTCCTCCTGCGGCGTTGCCGATATAGATTAGCTCCGCACTCTTTGGAAACTACAGGTAATATTTACATAAGCCTCTCACAAAAACAATCGCGCCAAGCACGGTCAGGGGTTTGAGGTGAGTGTGGTATACAACTAATCATACGGTTGCATCTGACATTATTTACCTGCCCTATACGGAGGTTACATGACAGATATACATAGTTAGCATAAACAGTGATTCGGCGATAATGGTACTGCCATTAATTGGACAGAGCGAATAGATCAAAGTCTGCAGATAAAATTTAATGATTAAAGAGTGGAGAATTATCAATCTAAAGAGAAGTTAAGGGATCTAGGAATACAGAAGCCCGAGCTCGTCGGATCGATACACACACATCATCTGTAATAAGGTACCCACGTGATCCGAGCCGTCTTACGCAATCATTTGTACGGCTAAACTAGGAGGTACTAACCAGAGATGGGACCCATGAGAAGATTTCTAGGCGTATCTTTGCTCTCGCATACATATACTGTAATCCTCCGTGTCTTCTAACCCTTTGGTGGGTCTACAAGAGATTGCCTTACATTAAGGTGTTCACATTTTTGACCTTCCTAAAGCATCTACTGGTATTCACCGCTATCACTGTATCTTTGTACATGATTAATAGATGACCTTTTTTGTGCCACGTGTCTCAATCATAACACGAGTCCGAAAGGATAGAACAGTTTATCCCGTCCTATTCGATAAAATACTCGTAATCAGACGTGCCGGAAACCCACGTAAACCTCCATTTCTGGTCTCAACCACGTCACGTAACCTTTCTGGTCTCTCATCCAATTCTGCGACTTGCCGCTCAACCGCATGTCGAACTTCCATAGAGCTCGGCCTAAGATAAGACGGCCCTCGGCATAGGCGAGGCTTTCGCCAAGTTAGCCATGTGCAACTCAAGACTACATGATCAAGAAAAAATGATACAATAATGATGGGTGATGACATGATATAATATACCTTCTACCAATGCAGTTGCGAGGGCCCACACTGAAAGGCTGTAAAACCTCTCGCTTGTCCTCTGGAAACGCAGCCAGATCGATAAATCGCTCAGGGATGAAATCCTGCGGCCGAGTAAAATTCAAAGATGAATGATAGGCAGCGTAGTGGTTGACAGCTACTGAAGTCTAGCCCAGCCGATAAGTCAGTTATTGATATCCCGCTACCGCGAGGGCTAAGAAGTACATACCCCACCAGGGACATACTCGCCATCAATTGTAGCTCCGCCTTTGGGAACCCGTCGCGGAAAGCCAGGTACGGCAGGCGAATACAACCGCAGACCTTCCTCCAGGACAGCAGCTAGATATGGGAGGTGATTGGTATTCTCAATGGTCATCTCGTCGTCATTCTCAAATGCTGTAGTTAACTCGTCTACTAGCTTCTTCATCTTATCCGGATGCTGAAGAAGAAGAAACAATGCACCTGACAGCAATGTGGCTGTTGTTTCGCTGCCTGCCTGAATCAATGTAGCTGAGTTGCTCAGAATCTCCTCGAAAGTTAATCCTTTACCTGGAGGTTGACGTAGGATGTGCTCCATGAAGTCTGGGCGGTGAGCGTTATTGTTGACTCGTCGTGCTACTTTTTGATAGGTGAGTTTTCGATGCTCTTCAGCTCCTTTCACAGCGTCAGATGGGAGCATTGTATTCACAATCTGACGAGCAAATCGACCCAATAATGGGATATGCTGTATGATGCGAAAATGCATCTGTGCTTCTTCGATCTGGTTGAGCTTCAGAAGCCAATCTGTCGCGCCATTCTCCAAACAACCAAACGGCTCTCCAAATGCGAGGTCTCCGATAATATCGAAGGTTACAAAGTTAAACCACTGGACCATGTCTACCAGTGTTTCACCGTTCTCACATACACGGCTAAGTCCTGTGATAAACATGTCCACGTAGCCTTGGATAAGTGGCTCTTGTTCTCTTAAGGAACGTGCTGAGAACCCGGGAGAATACAGACGCCGATAACGTGCGTGCTCTTCGTAGTTGCCATTAACAATCGTTGGAGCGTCGGGATTCCTCACGTAAAACTCTGGATCTTTGATCATATCCTGGGTTCGGGTTTTCTTATGAGCATAGATGTCTTTCCAGGCTTGCGGATTTATGAACGAGAGATTGTTGGGAGCAATGCGCACTACTGGTCCATATTCCTCGTGCAGCTGATGCATTGCACGGTGGTGATATCCCGTCCACATTGCCGCTAAATATGGGATCTTAGTTGCTCTGCGAAGTATAGGGCCTGGGAACTTTGCCAGCGGGTGGAACAGGACATTGTAGGCAGTGTGTGACACCGAGTAAAGGGCAACCTTCTCATTATAAATCATGTGCTTGTATAAGAGGGCAGCGTCCACTCACGACAGTGATAGTGCTGACGATTGCACTTGTAATATTGAGCAGGGTCCAGCTCAAAGAGGGTTGACAGGATTCTGCCAAATCCGACATGGCGAAATTGTTTTGTGTTTTGTATTGAGCGTAAAGAGGAAGGTAATTGCTGTCGAATGCCGCTAAGGCTTGTATGTAATGGTTTCTTCTCGTGAAGGCTACTCACCAACGTCTTACTTTCGCAGGATAGGGGGCATTCTCCATAGTTATGTATGATCTGGAAGCATGGAATCTCGGCTAAGTGGTTATCTTTCGGCATCACGTATCTCCTCCCAATACCATAGACTTTCATCATATCTTCCAAAAGCAAAGGAGGGATGCTTGCCCTCTACATATTCGATCAGAATGCAAGACGTTTAATTCCCTTGCTAACTTAGCACCAATGCGGGCATGTTTGGGATAGAAAATCAAATTATCCCAATGGGAAAAATTAAGTATGACATACAAAATATTATTGCAATTTCTATCCCGAGACAATCTCTTATCCGCCGTTCTGTTAATCTACCGCTATACTTCCTCAAATGCCAATTTAATGTCTATATCAAGTCTTTATCATTACTTTCTGTTCTTTGTCAAGAGTAAATTGCAGCCGAGACACTAAAGATTCAAGAGTCCCTTGTGATCGGCGTTTTTCTGGGTCGTATTGCTATTCCCACGTCTGCTGATTCTTACCGCCTAATACGGAAGGTACATGTCCCTGAATCCTTCGAACTGCTTCTCCGAGCGTCCGAGTCTGGCATACGAGAATTCCTTCCTTCCTTCCTTTTCAAACTTAACCCTTCCCTCCTTGTGGCCAATACAATCCTGACTCGACTAATCCTTCAGAGATTTAACTTGGAAGATAGATGTTTCTGCTTCTCGGCGCGAGTTCTCGTGCTTACACCGTGCATCTCACACGGTACGCGAGGCTCGTGGGGCATTTCCTCTGACAACTCGACGCGTGTGATAGCGGAGAAGAAGAAAATCCAAGGTATCATCAAAGGATGGGAAGTATCATTGACCTGCCGATATCGTATATAACATTGTAGTCAACCAGGATTTCTGCCCCACGAGTCCCAACCATACCCACGTGAGACTTGCGCGTCTGGCTGATCCTTCAAACCCAACCATTGAGATGGCCGTAATATTAGAACTAAAATCCACTACTAGCCGAGTTTGTTGTCTGTTCTTGGCAACTGAAAAATATGCATACATGATTCACGCTCGAACATTTTAATCCCTCGCCTTCCTTTTCGGCTCAAGCCTCATCTAACCGGGATCATAAAAGCTAGGCAGAAACAGAAATGGGCTGCGGTTCTAATTTGTAAAGAGCGGGTGATTTGAGATTGATTAGATACAATTTTACTCTACAATGGACCCTATAGTACCATCGCTTCATAACCAGAATCCGTAGATAACGCAAGCATAGTTTCCATATAGTCTTGAGCCCTATAGAGTTTCAACTAATACTATCCTCTTTCAAATATAAGATCACCTGGAACACTTCATCACCTTATTTTACTGAATTACTATATGTGCATTACTGACGGCATATCTAGAGTGCTTCAATTCAGCCTGATCAGACCACCCACATTGGCAAATGCAACGGTGCCGTACTGTGAAGTTCCATAGTATCTGCATAACCCGAGATATGCCCTTCCACCTTCGGACGTCGAGTGAAAACGACAAGCATGTCCCTAGTCGTGTGCTTGGTCTCATCTAGTTGATGCACCGACGTAACGCTATGCTTGAAGTCGTGATCCACGAACATGAGCGTGTCTAAGAAATGCTGATGATGTACACGTCCCCGTATCAAGGTAGGATTCGTCTCCCATGTCTGCACCCCAGTCGTCTCCCGGTTGTCGTGGATGAATGTGACGGCGCTATCAGGACGCATGTTATTACTGCCGAGAAATATTGTCATGGTATGGTCGGACCCGTCAGAATGCACGCCTTCAAGTGCTGGTTCGCCGAATATGCCGTTACTCTTGCAAGTGTGCGTACGCGCGTTGAACATGGTGCAGATCCAGGCAGAGGAGGAATAGTCAAGACCGTGACGAGGTGTTACAGGGACGCCCTGGAAGATCATTGCCTTGAAAAGCATCAAGGCCTGGATGACTGTGTTACCTTGCATGTCTGTTGGCGTCTCGTCGAACATACGTGGGATTCCAGAGTCGTGGCGCTTGTAATCCTCTTGCACCGTCAGTGTGTACGGTTGCGACTCAAGTCGCCGTATACTACGTGTCTCGGGGTCGATGCAGTACCGTCCGTAAGTCACCGAGCGATAGTCAAGAGTGGGGTCAGGTCCAGTGAGATCACTGATCTCCTTGACTGCTGCGAGGTCGTCTTTTCGGGCACCCAGCCCCATGATGATGGGCACCATATCTTCTCCTCGGACAAATATATGTCTTTCTTGCAAGTATGTGCTTCGCAAAGCCATGATTTTAGCGATAGCCTCGTAAAACTGAGCATTGTAACGCCTTTCAAGGACGTTAAGAATATGGGGAGCACGACGGGGTTTCTTGTGCCCGTTATGAAGAGGCAAGGTACTTTCGTGATGAGGCATGCTTAACAGTCTACTAACGAATTTTGAGAGGATATAACGATGGTAGACTCTCGAGGGTATGTTGGTGACCCTGACAGGAAAACTATTCTAGGGCTATTTATAATATGATTTTTGACTTGCTCAGCTGAGTAACAAAAGGACAACCGTTGTTATCATAGCCCTGTGCTTCGAATCCCATATCCCTTAGGCAACTTGCACGGGAACACAATCCTCCACATTTAGTATTTAGGCAGATTTAAATCTGTAAAGCTGAGTACCTCTACTTACCTCTTAAGGAAGGTCAGTTGTAATTTCCGTTCTACGGAGCGAGTGTATCGCGTCCTTGTTCTGTTGCCTTTTCCTTCTTATCTCTAGAGGTGTGCAATTACCTGTCAAACTTGGCATGTTGGCAAAATACCTCATCCTCTGCCAGGATTGATCAGCTGTCAGGACAGGTGTATGGGCGACCAATCCCTGTAGTGCTCGTAAATCCCTACTGTAGGTAGGTCTTTTAGGCATGAGCACAACATATATTTATCACCGGAAAGAGACTGTGTAGTCAGATTGAGGCCTATATAAGTCTCTCCTTCCTAGCAAGCGGAAAACGCTCGGGTAATGGAAGCATATTCTGGTTCCAATCCACCCTTTCTCTTCCATTTTTTTCTCGCATGCATAAAAGGCCCTCTCAATGGCTTCTCGTGCGCTCCAGGTGGATCGTCTTGATGGACAATCATCTCATCGTGTAGACCTCAGGTCTTCGGAAGCTTCCAGTTTGACCATCGTCGAGACATGGTCTCGCTTACTATCTCGCCTGAAAGAAACAACAGCTATTATCAAGCAACGCTTCGATGAGAGAGCTCGCATTGAGAAGCAAATATCGGCTCGTGTTGATGAATGGTGTATTGGGGTCTTTTTGGAGACCTATACACGGTTAGAGCATCTTTCCTCGGAGTTGGAGATGCAACTCGCCATTACTGAACGCTTGAATCGAGTCCCTAATCAAGTGGACTCAACCCTATCAAGATTCGGCCTCAATCCATGGCAGATGGAGGAGCGTTATCGCGCATTGATTCAGATGCAGTCTTATCTAGGGTCATTCTTTGAAAGGGCTAGCCCCGCCTATGACCAGGCTGGGACTGTATGGTGGTTCGACCCTTCATATCACCAATCGGATGGTCTTAATTATGACCGTTACGGAGCACCCGATGTGAAGGACTCCGAGGCACGACTACTCAAAGCACTTGGCCTGGGACATGAGAAGCTGCCGCTCAAACTGCTATTAACGTCTAGCGGTGTGGCAGCCTTCACAGTGCTGCACCAGTTCTTGATGAGCAAGGTTCTTGTAGCTGGTGACACAATCGTCATCTCTCCTTACTTGTACTTTGAGTGTTTTGAGCATTTACGATTGGTCTCACATCTCAAAATTGTCAACTCCAGTACATTTGACGCTGAAGATATCATCGCAACCGCAGAGAAGCACAATGCCAAAGCAGTCTATCTCGACCCTATGGCCAACACAATTGGGTTGGAGACTACAGATGTGCGCCGATTTGCCCAACTTACGTTGAATCGGGAAGGATGGGCCGACAAATTCTTGATTATCGATGGTACGCTGGTCTCTGGTGGAATGCTAGTATATGATTGGTTTGGCCAACCCAGCCACCCAAACATTCTCTACTATGAGAGTGCACACAAGTACATTCAGATGGGAATGGACGTTGTCATGTGTGGACTTGCCGTCTACCCAGAGGAATACCATGAAACCATCGGACTTATCCGACAGGTGACTGGGACAACTCTTTATTCACGTCAAGCAAATGTCTTGCCACCGATAGACTACGACATTCACCAGTCCCGAATGCATTGGCTGACCACGAATGCGGAGAGACTCTATCACTTACTAGAGAAGACGAGTTCCACTATCGCACAGTTCAACTTTCCGACCCACTGGCGTAAGATGGGCTGGAGCCACGGCGGCAATGTGGTGACCATCCGGCTTCTCGGAGACCAGATGAACGAGCGGTCAAGTCTAGATCGGTTTACGAGCCTAGTCCTACGGGCTGCGGATGAAGAAGGCGTCGCTATGACTAAGGGCGGTGGTCTAGGATTTTCCGTCACTCGCATCTGGCCATCAACGCCTTTTATAAGGAACGAGGACCCCTACATGAGGATATCTGTGGGCGTAGATCCTAATGAAGTTGAGCCAGTGGTTAGAGCGATCTGCAAAGGCCTCGATAGGCACTTTCGTACTTCACGATCCCCAATGGCACAATGGAGACTGAGAGAGAACGGGCTTGTTGATAAGGACAAACCAGTTAAAACAAACGGCTATCATAAGGGGAATGGTTTGGAAAGAGAGAATAGCTTGATAAAGACAGGGAGCGCTTACTTTGATGCCAGCAGATAGCTGTAGTCTATTCTCTCAATTTATATTTTGTTTCTTGTTTAGTCGTCTATTAATACAGCTGATAACTAAGTTTTTCATGACTTGCTGAGGTCTATGTCAAAAGCATGTCTCATCCCCTTCCACCTGATTTTCCCTTGCCACTCCCGTATCTCTGCGACAAAGACATCTGGTACCTCCCACGCGGCAAAGTGGCCGCCTCTATCTGTCTCCTTCCAATGCACGATATTCTTGTAGTACCTTTCACACCATTCCTTTGGAGCATAACTATTATCGCCGCCAAACCAACTCACGCCGACCGGTAATTCTATATGAAACGCGGTCGAGCCAAGCCCGCACTCCCAGTAATAACGAGCTGATGATGTGCTGGAATTGGAAAGCCAGTACAGCATGATCGTGTCGAGCATCTCATCTTTGCTAAACACCGTCTCTACATCACCGTCGTGATGAGACCAGTCTCTGTATTTCTCATAAATCCAGGCAGCCTGTGCGACTGGTGAGTCTGCAAGCCCGTAGCCGATGGTCTGTGGTCTTGTTGACTGCTGCAGGGAGTACCCACGAAACCCTGCATCCCGACGGCCGTCCAGATACATGGCTCGTTCCTCGCCTTTTGTATCATGGATTTGGACTTGAATTTCTTTCTGCAAAGGAGATTAGCATACGCCCTGCAGGTGTTTGAGAGTGCAAATTGCCTTAGGTTCAAAGAATATGGAATTGAAGTGAATGCTCTTTAATCCTTTCGGGGCTTGATGACCAAGACTTGCAGCCACGTAAGCACCCCAATCACCGCCTTGAGCGACCCAGCCGCTGTCTGCATAACCCAACCGTTGCATCAACTCTGCCCATGCACGCGCAGTGCGATGGTGGTCCCATCCTTCCTCAGTCGGCTTCCCAGAAAAGGCGTAGCCCGGAAGCGCTGGGATGACGAGGTGAAACGCATTTTCAGGAGAGCCGCCGTGAGATTCAGGGTCAACGAGCTTGTCGATGACGTGTCTGAATTCTAGTATTGAGCCAGGCCAACCATGTGTAAGCACAAGAGGTAGAGCATCCTCTTGTTTGGACCGAATATGCAGGAAGTAAAATTCCACCCCATCAATCGTCGTCGTAAACTGAGGATACGAATTAAGCAGCGCTTCGCATCGTCGCCAATCGTATTCTGTCTGCCAGTACTTGCAAAGTTCTCGGATTGCCGCGAGCGGAACACCTTGAGACCAGTCGGTGACGGTCTCTTTGTCTGGCCAGCGGGTTAAGCGAAGCCGCGTTCCCAAGTCGTCGAGAGCAGACTGGGCGATAGAGAGCCTAAAAGGGTCGATAGACCTGGATGCTGACAAGGCCATGGTTTAGATGGGTATCCGAGGTTAATTGCAAGGATTTCGGGGCCAGCCAAGTTTCAAGGCTTCCTTTTATTCTCATACAAAAGAATTCTAATAAAAAGATTTGTTATTGGCACGCTATTGTACACAGAAACAAAACCACATAAATCTAACGATGTAGAAAGAAGAAATTGCAGTGCGGGGGAACACTCCATAGAAATAGAATATGCCAGTGGCGGCGCTGACTAATATCCATGCTGACCAGTTCTATCTGGTCTTTATCCTTTGGGTATTGCTTTTCTAGCGGATGGACAATATCCTTAGCTTTACCACTGTGAGTCACTTTGTTGAGCATACGGTTCCCGCTCGAATAAATTGCTCATACCGAAGTAGCGGAAACAACTTAAAGTATTATCGGGACTAACTTGGTCTTTAGTTTCTAAGAACCTTAACTACTAAAAAGAAATACAATATGTAACTTACACTAAAGTAAAATGTGAATTGATTAAGCAATATAATACCTACTATTTATTCTATTATAGATGAGAAGATAATAAAAGATACTAGGGGGGTATTAAAAGAGCTGCAATAATATATAGATAGTTTTAAATACTATATTTCTCTACTGCTTACTGGCAATCTAGTAAATAAACAAGGATAAAGCTGGAGTCACTAGTGTTAGTTGCCTCGTGGCTCTATACTTGTTGTATAGATTACCGTCTTCGAGATTACAGAAGGGAGGAAAGAGAAAATAGAAAACAGGCGAAGGAGAGTGGGAATACTAATTTCCATTCTAGAATCGTTTGTAAATTGCTGCTACCAATGCATCTTTGAAGCGTGTTGCACCGGGCCCTACGGCCGCAACGACGCCAGTAAGCTCGCTGCCAAGGACTGCAGGAAAATCGTTGATCATAACACCAAAACACTGGACTTTCCAGTCCGAGGGGTTTGCAGCGACCACTTCTTTGCGGACCAAGAGGTCAAATTGACCTGGCGAGGGAATGGGACGTTGTGCAATGGTTAAAAGTCCTTGTCTGTGAGGCAGGATGGCCGCGATGTTGGATTCCTGGGAATGGTGCATGATGTGCGAGCTAATGGAAGTTATGAAGACTAAATCAAGTAAACGTGTTGAGGCAAATTTATACTAATTCTAGATGTTCTACAGAGGGTTCTTTGAAGCGTGGCTCTATATAACGGTTGTGGTTTCTAAAGGGATACACTAGTCCGTACTGGGTGTATATTTATAGGATTGCAGGATACGGTCTAAGCGGTAGTAAAGATATCACGTCTCTTAATAGTTAATAATGCAGGTAAGGCTTATTAAGGTAAAGAAGTTATATTAATAGCTGGTAAGCTAAGTTCTATATAAGGCTTAAAGAGCGTGTTCTATATACTAATATTAAATATA